>JAXIVH010000412.1:55972-70693 GCA_036785325.1 Urophycis tenuis
AGAGCTGCCCCCCGCCTCGCCTCTTGCCTAAGGGGCATTTCACAAGACCCCTGTGATCCGTCCTGCTGGTGGTGGAGCCTATCAGACAGCGTTGCTTTGCCTCTTTGGGCTAAGCCTGCTGACCAGGTCCCCTGGGCATTCCAGGCTGCTAGCACGTTGCTACCACTGTGTTGTCTGCCATCTTGAGAGTCGCCGTTTGGCAGCGTGTCTGCGTGGATAATGTGAACGGCAGACTTTGTGTGAGTGATCATCGCGGTGTTGTTGCACTGTTTGCTCTATTCTTGCATCGGTTGCATATTACCTTTCACCCAGGTGGGTGCTACACACTGGTAGTGGGTGAGGTGTGATACCCCCCCCCCCCCTTCACACACACACACACACACACACACACACATACACACACACGCTCTCTCTCTCTCTCTCTCTCTCTCTCTCTCTCTCTCTCTCTCTCTCTCTCTCTCTCTCTCTCTCTCTCTCTCTCTCTCTCTCTCTCTCTCTCTCTCTCTCTCTTTCTCTCTCGCTCTCTCTCTCCCTCTCACTCACTCGCTCACTCAGCCTTGAAAGGCTATATATTAAAGCAACTAATTATTGATTATTATTATTACTGCATTATATTACATTATATTAGCATGTTTTCTGATGCAGTTTGGCTTTTTAAGTTTCAAGTCATTATAAACTTGCTGGCTTGTCATGATGTACTAAATCCCGAGGTTTCACATCATGACTAGCACAGCAATCATGGCAAAACAGCTATACAGCTGGCAGCTATACTGTTTCCAGAGTACTCCAAATACTCAAAGTCTGCTTTTGTTATTGGAAGCAGTCATTTCCCCTGGATCAAATGCTTTGGTTATTTCACTAAAATGTGTGGTTTACAGGCCTCTATTACCTAAAGTCCATAATCAAGGTGCACTAATGCACACGTAGGGAGTGAACCACCAGAAAGAGCCCTAGCTGTTCTACACAACCCTGGTGTTTACACAAAGGCTTACAGAAAGAGAATGAGAAGCCATGCACAGTACTCAAAAACACCATATACAGTATATCCATATGATATTTTTAGTTGCCATGTGTTTGATCAGATATTCTGCCTTGGGCTACAATATAATTTACTCAGCCAGCAGACATATTCACAATCAAACAGGTGTTCCATACATAATCCATGTCTACCCTCACCAGAGCAGAGCAAGCCAACATCTGCGCGTGTGTGCGGATATGTGAATGCGTGAGTGTGTGTGTGTGTGTGTGTGCGTGCAGGTACACGCGTGTGTGTGTTTTTTTAATTGTCTATGTCTGCTTCACTATTTCTTATGCCCCTTGTTTCCGTTGCTAATGTGCAGCGGAAATGATGAGGCCAATAAATCCTGCTTTCCCCCCCCCCCCCCCCCCCTCCAGCTCGGACCTGTGGCAGTAACCTACGGGGGCCCAAAGGAGTCATAACATCACCCAACTATCCGGTTCAATATGAGAACAACGCACACTGTGTGTGGGTGATTACCACGATAGATACCGGCAAGGTGAGTTTATCTTTTTATTTTATGCATTTTGCCGTTGTTTGGCCTTTTTCCCGTTTCCCGGTGCGTGGTTTTATTCATATTGTATTTATGAACGGGTTGTTCACTGGTGCTGTCAGTTGGCTCCAGCCATACATATTATATAGTGCTGTTATTCTGTGTATTATTTTCATCAATAACATCAATGTCTCTTGCATCAGTGTGGCGCACTGGAGGATAAGATCAGTAACAGGGCATTTACAGCTTTTGACATTTGACAAGTAAACCCTTCATTCGGCTAAAATAAATATTCAAGCCATCGAGGACCACCCAATACATAAAATTCATCACTGAAATGAACACAGATATTCCCCCACAATGATAATCAGATAGACTATCAGGTAGAAGGTCTGGGCTGCACTCAGTAGCGACCCATTAGGACTCGTGCTCGTTACCCGTTTCTTTGACAGAGTTTGCGGAAGACGCTCAAGAGAGGGCAATTATTTTCATTTCATTTTACCTCATTAGAAGTTAGAAAGCAAAGGTTTAGCGTGAAGAAACAAAAACAGCGGTGGGTAAAAAAAAAATAAAAAAAAAACGTCAAACGCGTTCCACGTAAACCTCCCGGTTAAGGCGGCGCCGTTTGGTTCCTTGATATTGACTGAGATCCTCAGACCCTGACCATGATCGTGCGCCTTTTTCTCCTATAATTTTTTTTTTGCCACGGAAACGTTGTTGTTTGGCCGTTGTTGTCTGGTGGTGAATAATGCATGAGGCTGCAGCGCTGCAAGCTGTCCCAACGCTCCGGATCTCCTGATCGGCTGTCCTGGTCCTCCCTTCACCGCGCCGCGGTCGCGGCTAAATGCTAACGGTGAAGTGATGGGGTCACTGCCCCCCCCCTCTCCTGATAGGGCTTGGTCACACCAGTGCATCATGGGATTGCTTTTGTTGGTTGTTGTTGCCGATACTCCGCCATATTGAGAGGACTGTTGTAGTATCGTAGGCGAATGGAAACTTTTTCCACGTCTCGCATGAGAAACGCTGTGGTGGTTTCAAATACAACAGTGTCTCCCCATCATAACACATAATCTTGTGATTCATCACTAAACAATGACCAAAACATCATTACTGCTAACATACGAGCTAACATTCCAATGCTCCTATATTTCCAAAATGGAGGCAGTGATTGCGATGTGACGGCAGAATGTACCAGCCATGTTGTTCTGTTGAAAATCTGCGGTACAAATTTCGGTAAGAATCCTTGATTCATTTGTGTACTAATTTGAAAACCGTAATTTTCATATACTTTAATTTACTACTACAATAATAATAATAGTAATTATGATAGCCTAATACATTGGATATAAACTAGAATACAATAGTATATTGTATTGTAGTCTACTAAAATAGAAAATAGTTTTTCCCCCTGTTATTCTCTCTCTCACCCTATCTCTTTTGTCCCTCACCCTCCCTCTCTTCCTCTTTCACTTTTTATCTCTCTCTGTCTGTCTCTCTCTCTCTCTCTCTCTCTCTCTCTCTCTATCTCTCTCTCTCTCTCACTCTCTCTTTCTCTTGCTCTCTCTTTGCATGTGTATGTGTTTGTGTGTTAGGAAATACTTGAGTTTAGAGAGGGTTTTAAGACTGCGCTACATTGTGACAGATTATCAGCTCAGTACAGCTGCTGGCATTTGCTGAATGTCACTATCTACATAGACAGAGTGGGTGGAGGAGGGTGATATGTGATAAAACACAGACACAGTGGGGGGGGGACAATAGTGTAGAATGGAACACAACAGAATAGCGTAGAGTAGAATGTGTTTTTTTTTATAGAAATCAATATGTTGCGGCAGAAAAAGTTGCATTAATGTTCATTATAACACCGCATGAGTAAGTGATATCAAATGTTTAACAGACGAAGAAACGTTTGATCAGGAACCAACGTGATGAGTTCATTAAAACCTCTTTTTTGAATGATTACCCCCTGTGTAGTTAGTGGTCATGGGGAGTCCCCTTCCAGCCAAAAGGTTCTGGGTTCGATCCCCAAGTCCGCACCCTGAGGATATTAGCATACAAACAGTTTGTAATGCTAAGCTGACAGCATTTGATATTTTTGCAGAGGTCCATGTCTAGAGTAAGATGCACTCGGCCCTGCTCTAGACATTGAGCCATGCCGCTCTGACACAGCACACGTCACATGCCACTTCACACACATGCGTCACACCCGCACACACACACACACAGACACACAGACACATGCACACGCACATACACACACGCACGCACACACGCACACACACACACACACACACAGACACACACACAGAGACACACACGCACACGCACACACACACACACACGCATCACACCTGCACACACACACACACACACACACACGCACACGCACACACACACATACACACGCAGATGCACATACGCACGCACAGACGCACACACACAGACACACACACACACACACACACACACACACACACACACACAGGCACATGCACACACGCACACGCACGCACACACATGCACACACCCGCACACACACACACACACACACACACACACACACATACACACACACGCACACGCACGCACGCACTCGCTCATGTATGTGTGCCATGCTCTTCACTATGCCTCTCTTGTACATCACACGTCACTCCAAACACATGCGTCAGACACACACACACACAGATACATACGCGTGTGTGTCATGATCTTCAACATGGCTCTGTAATCTTGATTTAATCCGAGTGTACAGAGAGAACGAGGCATGTGGCGTTGATTAAACAAGCGGCCCATAACGATGGGCTGAGTCAAAGCTCCACTGAACCCACACTGGGCCCAGCTGGAGAGGACACAGAGGATTACAAATGGTACAAGCCAGGGAAAATAAAGAGAAATGTAAAATAAATACAGAGGTATTGTGAGGTATGAAAGGCGAAAAGCATTTCATCTGTAGACTCGCTCCTCGCTCACCCTGTTGCTTTCATTCACGCAACGTTTCACACGCACACACACACACACACACAAAAAAGAAGTTTGTTGTTGAAGTCTGGCTTTTTGTTTGTGTACATCAAATGTGTTTAATTAGCCATCTGAATGGTATTGGTTTTGCTGTGAATAAAAGAACAGCCAAATCAATACAGATAGCACTGGGCCTGACAGCCTGGTTTTATGATGCTATGTCTGCGTGCGTTTGTGTGTGTGTGGCTGTGGATGTTGTGTGTTTAATGTGTGTGCATCTCTGGCCTTGTTTGTGACTGCAGGGATGTTGACTTTGAGTTTTCTATCTGTCAAGTTAATTGCTAACTGCCAACCTGGCTGAGAGAAAACGTTTTGTTGAGTGAAACAAAAAGTCACTAGAAGTAGGTGGATCCAAACTGAAGTAAAAGGACAGAAAAAAACCCCACTTTAAAGGTCTCTCTAAAGGCAAATGTGCACTCACTATCAGACAGGCTAAAGTGGGTATGTGTCTGCCTGTGTGTGTGTGTGTGTGTGTGTGTGTGTGTGTGTGTGTTTATGTGTGTGTGTTTGTGTGTGTGTGTGTGTGTGTGTGTGTGTCTGCGTGCATGTGTGATGATTTTGCCCATCGGTGTCAGGCTGATAATTCTTTTGTTTAAGTCTGAACCACGCCTGAATGATCACTTACATACAACCTGAAACGCATCGGCACACACCCATTAGCTCCTTAATGATTGCTGTCTTTTGCCTGGAGAATGCATATTAGTTTGTGTGACTGGGTGTGTACGTGCCCGCGTGTGTCGGTGTCTGTGTTGTGTTGTGCCTGTGTGCCTGCGCCTATACGTGTGTGTTGGCATTATTATAATATTAGATATTAAGCTATTTTGTCACTGATCCCCCACCACCATCCCTTTAATGCCTGCAGGACACATTCAATAAGATCCTACTACCATCAGATGATGGTGGGATCTTATTGAATGTGTCCTGCAGGCATTAAAGCATCGGATCCCGCGTCATTCTCTGTGATCCCCGACTGCTGCTCAGCCCCATCCAATCAAGGCCCAGGTTAGCGGCTTTACAAACAACCCTTTAATGCCTCATCTGCAGCCGCCACTGTCGTCTTATTGATCGTAATGCTGTTTATGGTGACAGCGTAATACCGAAGACCCAGTGCATTATCATACAGCGTTAGCACACAGGGACATTCTGCCGGAGGCACCATGGGGCCGGCCGCAGCTCCTCTCGCAGCCCTGGCATCCCCCCCCCCCCCCCCCGCCCTGTAATCCCTGCCATGTCAGTTAGCAGCCAGCCCTGCTTCTGCTTCAACTACTGCACCCTGGGGGTGGTGGTAGTGGTGGCGGTGGCAGCGGCGGCGGCGGCGGCGCGCTAATCGGCTGAATTAGGAAGCGCACATCACAATGAAGCCGCCCTGACGACGCGTGTTCGGTGGTCCAAGACCTCCTTTGGCCCGGGGTTTTATGATTACCGATATGAACATGACCCGTTCAAAAATTAGGAAAAGGGTTCCCGGAAGTTTGTCTGCTAACTTAGACTGATGTGATTAATTTACAACCCGGCAATTAGATGTTCCATTACTGAAACACTGAAAATGATCCAATATACATAAAAAGCCACTTCGGCTTCATGGCTGAAACAGACATGCATGAGTAAAACACAGATTAAATAACAATTAGCGGCTGGGCTGATGCAGAGCCTCTCTGTTGCTAGGTTAATTAGATCACTGTCTTAATACGGCGCTTTTGGCTGTGGCGTCTGTGGTTGCTGGCAGGGCTAAATAACGGCCTGGCTCCGTCTGTACGCCGATTCTCTGCGTGATGTATCGCATTGCTGCTCCCTAATGCCTATCCTGGCACACCAGGAGATATTACTTCTTCACTCTTCCCATGTATCTTATTATTGGCTCTCATTATTTCGCCGTGTGTGTGTGTGTGTGTGTGCATGTATGTGAGTGTGTGTATGTGTGTGTGTGACCACATGCCTTTGTATTTGTGCTGCATGTCTGCACACGTGCGCATGTGTGTGTGCGCTCGGTGTGCCCAGCACCGAGCAGAACGGGGGGCTTGCTTGCTTGCACACTGCGCCCAGGCCCCGGGGTGTTTGGTATGTGGATCACGCGCGGCCAAAAACCCGCCATTAAATTCCTGTCGGCCGGTCGTTTAATGGCGGCCTCCTGCCGTGGGCCCGCTGTAAAGGAACCACTTGTTGGAAGCCGCGGAGGTATTTCCGGCGTTAATCCCGAAACTCCTCAACAGGTCAACAGCCGCTGCAAGGTGACTCAGAGGGGCCGTAACGTGCGCCCCGCCGGGGGAGTCGTTCTAGCCCCCCCTATCCCCGCCCCTCTCCACACACACACACACACACACACACACACACACATACACACACATACACACACACAGACACATACACACACATGCCCCGAGCTGGCTGCTGCAACAGACAGCACACACACACACACGCGCGACCCATCTGGGCCGCGGCCCTGCCCGGGTTCGGGAGCCAGCCGTTGCTACTGTGAGCGCTCGCGACAGACAGATTTATAGCTACTTTATTTATCCCATTGGGAAATTTATTTGTCACTGCGGCAACAAATGGGAAAATACAATACAGGCAGAGGGGGGAGTACAAGGAGAGGGGAGAGGGGGGTGTGGGGGCGTGTGGGGGCGTGGGGGAGGGGGGGGGGGGGGGGGGGGGGGTGAAATGAAGGAGGGATTAACGGAGAAAGATGATAAGAGGTTGGATTTCACCTTCAATTATGATTGCAGCACTGGGGGGGGAGAGAGAGAGAGAGAAAGAGAGAGAGAGAGAGAGAGAGAGAGAGAGAGAGAGAGAGAGAGAGAGAGAGAGAGAGAGAGGATAGGGAGAGAGAGAGAGGGGCGGTGGGTGGGCGTGGAACTAAGCATTTAACTACGATGAGAACGTCTTGATGTCTTTTCATCATGACATTGTGAGCACCACGCTGGCAGTTTAGACATTTCACACCTGCAGCATTAACAGACAACATTCAACACGTTATAGTCATCCTCCATGTAACAGGAATTGCACAGGAACAGAATGGAAATGTAATAAAAAAGAAAAAAAAAGAAATCCAAGTTGTGTTATTTTACTGACTGCATTACATCAACATTGTGGGGAATGAACACTTTTATTGTGTAGATATTTTGTAGCCAGGGCTCTTCGTCAAACACCATTGACAGAGACATTTGCCATCACTGGGGGATTCAGTGCATTATAAATATAGTTTATTGGACTCTGCTGAGCTGCACTGACCTGCAAAAGTGCTTCTGAAATTGTTATTAGAGTGGCAACGCAAAGCCCCAGAGAAATTAACAAGAGGATAAGAAAAGAGAAATGTGTCACTTGCCTCCGGTACCCTAATCACATTCTCTATGTTAGTTGAGGGTAATATTGATTACCCTTTAATCAGCGGAATATAGATTACAGATCATCTGTATTCTGTAATGGATTAGATTCAGCAGAGTCCTTTACCTCCCGCCAAGGTGTAATTGCGAGGACTGTCGTCAAGGTAGGTTCTCAGTGGATTTTTATTTAAGTTTAAAAGGCTGACTTGTTGAAAGTAATCTATTGGTGGAGAACGGCCCTCAGCCTGTCACTGCACCAGCCTACTAGTGGCAAAAGGAGAATAAATGGATCACGCTCACCTCACTTACAAGACAGCTGTTGTGTCCTTTTAGTAGTGCGGGACAAGGGGGACGTTCCCTACACGACTTCAACTTCATATTTTTTTATTTTTTTTCCCAAGCCTAATTTAAAGCATGAGTCCATTACCGGTGCAATGACAGCCAACATAAAGCCCATTGAACAGCTGTCCTGGTGATTTATGAGACTAGAGGCTGTAGGAGAATGCATACATTGTATACACACATCGCTATCACCGCATTCGGTTCGCCGTGTCTGCGGACGTGTGATAGTGAACTCCGTCAGGAGCTGTCAGGGTTCTTGTGTCAATAACACCGGTGGCTTTACATTGTGCATTTTTTTTTTTTTTCAAACGTGCAATATAAATATTAAAGGATATTACGTCAACGTGATGGGATCGGGATGCGGCGTACAGAACTGTCACAGATTGTAGTTGATATTACAACTATTGTGAATTGATTAATTCGTCGATTGAGACATCTCATTCAATCATTTCTCCGACCGGTCAATTTTACAGCATGTCTGCACAGGTGGGGGTGGGGGGGCCCACACATGATGGTGTAGCCTATTTGTGTCAGTGGGGTTATTGTGCGGGCGTTCTGACCTTCAGCCCACGATCAATCACCCCACACCTCACCTGGAAGGGCAATCAAGACTGACGCGGAAACGGGATTCCCACATGGGTCAAACGGACAAACACTCGTCCACTCGTTCATCCGTGTCTCCATGCATCTTTAAACTGTGCCCCATTACTGTGGCGTTTGAGAAGAAAAGACGACAAGAAAGAAATCATTGGACATACGGTTGGTTTCCTGTCAGCAGGTGGGTCCGCGACATGCCTTTGGTCGATGGTGCCGACTGATTGACAGGTGAGAGCGGAGGAGGAGAAGGAGGAGGAGGAGGAGGAGGAGGAGGAAGGTGCAGCCTTGCTCCGGGTGCCTCTCGTTACAGACCTTTGCTGAACGATGCGCCCCGCTGCAGCTTCGGGTGACAACGAAGCGTCCGTAGATGTTTATGACCCGCCGTAAAGTTGCGCCGGCTTCCCAAACGGCACTCTCCAATGCCTGTTTCATGGCGGAAGACACGGACCCTTGAGAAATTAGCGCGACATCGGGAGGGACATTCATGGCGTGTGTCTGTGTGTGCGTGTGCGTGTGCGTGCGTGCGTGTGTGCACGGGCGTGTGCGTGTGCGTGTGTGTGTGCGTGTGTGTGTGTGCGTGTGTGCATGTGTGCGTGAGTGTGTGTGTGTGTGCGTGTGTGCATGTGTGCGTGTGTGTGTGCGTGCGTGCGTGCGTGTGTGCATGTGTGTGTGCATGTGCGTGTGTGTGTGTGTGTGTTTCGTGTGTGTGTGGAACTGGGGGGGTTGCGGGGGGGGTTAATCATGCCTGCGGTGGTCCGCGTTTCCAAGGCCCTTCTCTCGCTCTGCTAGTCCACCTCGCTGACTGACTGCAGGTATTTGGCTATAGATTTGGACGGCGGTCGCCTTCTTAACACTGTTTAAATGACCTATTGAGCGACAGAGAGTGGCTCTGCAGCCTGTCTGATGTCTATAAAGCTCTGCCGCCGCACTGCCGCTCTACACAATCGGCTTCGCTGGGAAACCGTGATTCCACGTGGCGGGCGTGCATGTTGACGAGAGTTGTTTTCTTGCGTTTTTGTTTGAGCTAAATGGATGTACTACGACAGCACATCTCGCCCTAATCGAGTGCGTGTGGAACCGAGATTGTTCGCAAAGGCCTCCCATACTAGTCTCGGTGTAAAACAATACGGGAGGCAGCAGAGCATATCAAAAAGCTTTTGCTGCTGGGAATGCTCAGGGGCATGCACACTCCAAACCATAGTAGGGTAATTATTTAGCATACTTGGTTCTGAAACATCTTTTAGAAAAACAAGACCGCAGCAATCCCAAGTATTTGCATAACAAAGAGTGCATTGCAGAGAGGAACGTGGGTGACATATTGTAATTATGAATGAGTACATACAGCCATGAATTAAATCAATTTATAATTTCTATACAAATTCTATTATGAGCTATGGGGGGTCATACAAAGGGTGATGAATAAATTGTACATCTGCTGGTGGTTTGCACTTTTTTTTTTTTTTTTCTTGAAAAAACATGAATTGCCATGAGACATGTTGCATTTCTGACACTGCGTGTGTATATTTGTATTGTACAATTTGTATTTGAACATAGCCTGGCATGTACCTGTTGAAGGTCAGGATGGTCAGGTTAACAGACACATCTATTATCTTCAATACAGATCCCCTGTCAACACACAAAGATTGGAAGGCTAAATAATTCAGAACAAAGTACATGAAATATGAGCGTCTCAGATAGCCTTATTTCTATATATCCATACACCTATACACCTATGGCTATAGGTGTGAAGTGGCTCAGTGATATTCCTATATCCCTGTGCCTTTCAAACATCCTCAGCGGTATACCTTTTCCATTCTTCTGATGGCTTCTCCGTGTCAGATATTCCCTCCCTACGCATGGCGGGTCCAGATTGTCTCACAGCAATGATACATGATCAATTCTTAATTATCCAAGAAGTGTGGGATCAGCCCCCGCGTCCGTGTAGGAATGCGCTGCCCCTTCTGTGTGATAATCAAATCCCATTGGATTCAACAGTTGGATGGATATAATGGTTTTCCAGATCGGTGGGGTTTGTCAGCCGGGGCCGGTGGCTTTCAGGGTGTGAGACAGGAGCTGTACGCGCCCTATCACCAACGTGGATCCGTGTGTCTTGAGGGTTACGAGTGAGAAAACCAGTTTTCACTGGAATAAGCAGCAGCATGAATCGTCACCTGCGGGGGGACTTGTGTGTGTATGCGTACATGTGTGTGTGTCTGTGTGTGTGTGTGTGTGTGTGTGTCTGAGTGTGTGCGTGTGTCAGCTCTGTTTCTTGATAATGCTTTTTTAAGCAATTACTCCATCGCATTTGCGCAAGGCGATCACATTCTAATGGTTTGACCCCCTCGGTTGAAAAGGTGTAGCGCAAAATGAATGAATGTACTGAAGTATGCTGTAGTTTAATTATCAGTATTTGCATCTTCTTAAAGGTGCAGTGCGTAGAAGTTAGTGACATCTAGTGACATCATAGTTTATAATCCAATGAAAATAACAATTGTTGTGTTTTTACCTTAAAAGGAGTCCTCCATATCTACCTAGGGAGCAGGGATCTTTTTTCACCGAGACCGCCATGTTGCACCACCATCTTCTTACAGTGGCCCAGAACGTACAAAAGGCTCAAGAGAGAGCCTTTTGTATGTTCTGGGGCTAGATGCCATTCTGAGCCTAGATGCAGTTCTGAGCCTAGATGCCGTTCTGAGCCTAGATGCAGTTCTGAGCCTAGATGCAGTTCTGAGCCTAGATGCCGTTCTGAGCCTAGATGCCATTCTAAGCCTAGATGCAGTTCTGAGCCTAGATACCTTTGTGAGCCTAGATGCCGTTCTGAGCCTAGATGCAGTTCTGAAGCCTAGATGCAGTTCTGAAGCCTAGATGCTGTTCTGAGCCTAGATGCCATCCCTAGGTGCTGCTAAATTGTACGTGTGCACCTTTAACCGCGCCCACCGCGCGTGTCCTTTTCCGTCTCGAGTTGATGTTTCACTCTGTGACTGGCGGCTCCCCTGTCTGCAGGTCATCAAGCTGGCCTTCGAGGAGTTTGACCTGGAGAGAGGCTATGACACGCTGACCGTGGGGGATGGAGGGAAGATAGGGGACACCCGGCGGGTGCTGTATGTGTAAGTAGAACCTTCGTCACCAGCATGCTCGTCGTTCTGGTCGTCCTCTTCATCGTTCACCTCCTCCTCACATCCTTGATCTTTGTCACAGTATTTAAGCTCATCGTCATCGTCCTCCTCACAGCCGTGGTATTCACCTTCGTCACCATGTTCACGCTCGTTGCCTTCATTGTCTTCATCCTCGTCTACGTCATCGTCTTAACACCTGCGGCACTTTTCCCCCATGTCTAGATTGACTGGCTCCAGTGTTCCTGACCTCATTGTCAGCTTGTCTAATCAGATGTGGCTACATCTTCAGTCAGATGATACCATCGGATCGCAGGGATTCAAGGCTGTCTATGAAGGTAATAGCATTTCGTACTTTGTGGGCGTGCGCACTTGCCCCCCCTCCCCTCACACACACACACACACACACACACACACACACACACACACACACACACACACACACACACACATACACACCTACATGGGATATTAAAAAATTATAACTTAATCAGGTGATTGGGTTATCTGATTATGCTTTAATATGTCAGACACATATAGAGAGAAGCAGCGGGTGTGTGTGTGTGTGAGAGAGAGAGGGTGAGGGGCAGACAGAGAGGGGGTGGGGGTACAGAGAGAGAGAGGGTTCAGGGAAAGAGAAAAAAAAGAAAATGGGAGACAGGGAGACAAGCTAAAAGGATAAAACATTGATTATGAAACCAAAAGGGAAAGATAAAGAGCTGTGTGAGAGGCACAGGGGCTGAAGGAGACAGTGGTGAGTTGACGTCCAACCGGTGCAGATATGTGTGAGATCTGCCTGCAGTTGATTGATGAAGTGATGTTCTTTAGTGCCGTGGCCATAAAGACTGGCTACTCTATCGGCTTGCCGATTGGTTGCCATAGAAATGCACAGTGGCACAAACGGTGCTACTGTGAGTCATTCCATGTAAGAAAATACTTATGTTTCATTTGTATGTTCTCTATGCAAGTCATTTTTATGAACTTTATTATATGTTACTTTCATGACAGCTGCATGTTGACTGATTGAACATGATTGTGCCAATTGTATGTTGTACGTTTTATGAAATAACCTTGCACAGCCCTGGACACCGCTAGAACACATACACAATGAGATTGGAATAATAAAATTAATATACATAATTTAGACAGCCTCTGTGAATGCCCACAAAGCAAACGTCACAGTGCTATTCACATAATGTGTAGTAGATAATAAGATAATAATCTTGGCTATATATATATATATATATATATATATATATATATATATATATATATATATATATATATGTACATAACACTGGGGTCTGATGTGGGCTGGGTGTGAGACATAGGTTTACATACAGAGCTAACTGGTCTGTTGACAGTTAATCATCTCCATGTAATACTGGCTTCAATGACTCATGCTCCATGCAACAAGCCCCTGAATGCTTTATTGGATACTCGGATCTATAATTGGGTCTACTGGTTTTGCTGCATGACAAATAAAGGTACCCAGTCGGTGTGCCTCAACTTGGACACCACGATCCCCTACTAGATGGCAAGCAACCCTGTGCGGCTGATATTGAAACACCTTACTCTGTGTGTGTGTGTGTGTTTTTTTTTTTCACACTATCTATCATTTGCACCTCTGGCAACCAATAAATGGAACCCCCCCCCCCCCCCCCCCCCCCCCCCCCCCTCACCACCCCTCTCACCCTCCCCGAAATGAGCAGTTGGCGCATGCGGTGATTGGTTGCTCTCTGAATGGAGGATACTTCTCCATCGGACTGAGAGTCAGCAGCTGGTCTTCTTGGTTCTCACACAGAACATCTGGAGGGTGGAGTGCATCCAAGATGGCAGCCATATTTATGTATTAATGGACTGTGAAGTCATTCACGTTTGTAGGTTCTTTCTTGTCAGTCTGGCTCACCACAACGTTGTGCTGAAGCGAGCCAGCTGTATCCACTCTATCTGGAAGTCTCCATTCAATGCCGCTACATTCGCTCAGCGTGGTTTTTTTCTCCCCCCCCCCGTCGGTTCCTGAATAAGGCTGTACCGCTCCGATCGACATGAGCGGACGGTCAGCCTCGTGACACTGCGGTTGTGTTAAGTGGTGCCCGGTGATCTGTCAATCGGGTGTTTCTGGGGTTCAGCCTGAGGGATGTCCGTCTGTCCGACCGGACGCACCTCCACTTCCCCCCCCCCGGGGCCCGCGTCTCCCTAATCAGCTGTTAAAAGCGCTGACAGCATCAAAGACAACAGACCACGGTCTCGGAGCCCCCGGTCCAGAATCGATGTCTTAACCCGATTACCTTTCAAGACCCAATTACACAAATGGGAGAACATCAGCTCCATCACCAGGGGGGGGAGTACAGTCGAGGAGTTTCCCCCCTCCGGTGGAAAGAAACCAGAAGAACCGCGCTGCTGGCTGGGTTCGCTCACGCGGTCTATAGACAGGCCATTGCCGTTTCCCGTCTGTAACCACACCTACAGCCGTGTTCCGCCTCTGCCCGGCTGGAGGGAAAGGCACCCACAGAGTGCCAGTCACACGCGCGGTGCAACCTGTCTGCCTCGCAGCCCACGGTCCTTTGACCTGCGAGTGGACGGCTCATGCATTTATTCCATTGCGCTCAGCATTCTTTTAGTGTAACGTGTCCTGGCAGCTGTAATTATTGCAAGTCTCCACCCAGTGAAATTATGTATATGCATTTATAAATTATTCTCATTCTGATTTAGATTCAGCGGCCGCGCCTCGCTCTCATTGGGCAAATGCATAAATACATTTGGGGAAAGAATGGAGAGAGGGTAAAACAAGCACATGACTGCGGAGTGAATACAAAGGAG
>JAXIVH010000412.1:73393-80893 GCA_036785325.1 Urophycis tenuis
TTGAACTGTTTACTTCTGCAGAGCGGCAAGGTTATGTAGTATTATCGCTGTAGGAGTCTACGCTCGTTCAAACCCAGAACTCAACTTTGGCTCAGGGTAAAGCAATATATATAGCTATGCACAAATTATTTCCTATGTAAAACATGTTCTTAGTGAATTCATATAGAAGTCTTTTTCCCCCTTTGCAAGGCCATTTTCGGCCAAACACATTGATTTCATATTCCAAAAGCACTTAAAGTGTTGCATGTGTGTACATATAGTTACTATCGTACTTGATCAATATGACACGGCCAAGTCACTCACTAGGATCTGAAGTAGGGTTTTACTAGAAAGTTAGCTTGATGCTAACCTAAAACTGCCAGCTACCATGTGACATGTGTGCACTGGTATAGGGTCATTTTAGTCCATATTAATTTTGCATCCTATGCTTGCATCCTATCCCAACTAGCCCCCTACATCACTTTTCATCTAAAGTAAGTTGTTTTAAGGTTTGGTTTTCCGTCAACAGGGCAAACATCGTTTATGTGGTGAGACTTTAGACTGCATCAGGGCCCTGGCACCCAGAGATGTGCGTTCTTTAATTTGGCCTATTAAACATTTTAATGCATAAATGAATTTAGATGTGCACTCCGGTTGCTACGTAATCTGTAAACAGGAGGCTGGAACGAGCAGCGGGCTGTAGGGCCGTGGTGTTCAAAGAAAAATTAGGATTCAAAAACATATGGTCTCAATGGTTAAAACAGGGTTTCATTAGAACGGGTGGTTTGTTTTCTGGCGGGCTGGACGGAGGGTGGGGGGGGGTAGTTGTTGTTGGTGCGGTGCGAGGCGGGGGTCTCCGTGGCAATGATTTGCATAGATGACACGTGTTATTGTGCTCGGAGGAGTCACGTGAGGTAAATCACAGTGTGGGCTCTCAGCGCAGCATTGGCTGGTTGATCAGAGATGAGGATCTGTAGGAGACAGAAGGCTAAGGGGGTCTGGACTAAATGTGTGATTCACCCGAGACCGCTGGCGTCGTGTGTTTGAATGTTGAAACCCGGAGCTGCCGGTAACAAGTTAATTAACCAGTGATACATGTTAATATGTGTGTTTTCAAATGAAGGCGCATTGACTCTAATTGACTGGCAATAGTTAATGTGTTGTTTCCTGCCTGTTCTGTATAGAAATAGGGGCAGCACTCTTTTGTGGTTTACTTGGTCAGGCAGATTGCCGTGCAGGTCATGGTGTATGAGGTTGGTCCACACCTTGATGATGAATGATACGACTATGACTTTTAGATACATGTCTGCTTGGATGATGGATGCGGGACACGGATATGTGCAGTACACGCCCATCACTAACAGGCACTTTCTAATTTACACTAATAGCAGGTGTACAGTGTATTGGTGCCATTCTAATAAATCACAAGGCAGGATTCAGCTGATCAAAGCCAATGCGACGCTCTGTGACTTGCTGTTGTGGGTTTCTGGACGGTCTGTGGCGAAGTCAGAATGCATTTCCTGATTATTTTCCACAGATGATACAACTTGTGCGATGAAATACCTTCAGCTTTGAGACATTTCTATTCATACCCAGGTTGGGTCTCTACGCTTCCCTTTCTTTAGTTCTTTCACCCTTCTTTCTGTTTTATTTTGTCGTTCCTTCCTTCTCTCCTCCCTTCCTTCTCTCCCTCCTACTTTCTAATCTTGTTTGCCCTTTCTCCCTCCCTCTGTCCCACCTTTCCATCTTTATTCTTGGAAAAAAATACATTATTGCCACATCTCTCTCTGCCAAAGATGCTCACTACGCACGAATGCGCTCACACACAGACACACGTACATGCACATGAACACACACACACACACACGCACGCATACACACACACACACACACACACACACACACACACGCACACGCGCACGCACGCACGCAGGCACGCACACATACACACACACACACACATAGATACACGCACCTTTGATACTATAATGGAATTACAGTGTGTGTGTGTAAAGCTGAAATGAGTTTTGAGGATTGTTGCTTTCTCTTGGCTTCTGCAGGCACCCATCCCCCACCCCCACCCCCACCCGCATCCCCACCACCACCATCACCATCACCACAACCACCATCACCTCTCTCTCTCTCTCTCTCTCTCTCTCTCACTCTCTCTCTCTGATGTTCCCTGTCCTCTTCTATTCATCTCCTGTTTTCTCATTCGCTTCTTCTTCTTCTTCTCACATCGCACACGCGTCCATTTATTAACCCGACTCCTCCTTCCGCCTGCCCCCTCCCTCCCTCCCTCCCTCCCTCCCTCCCTCCCGCCCTCTGTCCCCCCCAGGATCACCGTCCTTTCCTCTAACCTTTCACTGTGGCTCTCCTCCGCCGTCGCTCCGTTTTCCAGCCGGAGCTGTCGCTCTGTGCCGCTACAAGCCAGTGCTGTTTTTATCCATTACTACGGCAAAGAACTTCAGTTATTTAAGGCATTCCCTAACCACTACTCTACCCCCCTCCACCCACCCACACACACACACACACACACACACACACACACACACACACCCCCCCCCCCCCCCACCCCCCTCCCCACTGCTTTGATATTTCTGTCATGGGCTTATACTGTGAATTGATGTTGTTTGGCTGTGATTTTCTTCCACTTCTTGGAGTGTAATCAGAGCCATTTTGCGCACTGAATCCATCTTGATGAGAATGTATGTAGCCATATCAGAACCGGGGAGCTCGTCTAATCTTTCTCATCTCACAGTGATTAAGCAACTTGATCCTCGCAGGGAACTCTGCGCGTGTCTCGGAGTGGCGCGGGTGCGAGTCGGCCCGGCGCCGGTCTAATTGGGGTGATAGGTTCAGCCAAGTCAACGCCGGAGCCGTCGCCGCCGCCACGCGGTCCGTCCGCGGGACAATGGCGGGACAACAATGCGGCCCTTATTCATTCTGAAAGGAGGCGGGGGTGTAGACTTTTGACATGGCGTCTGCCTTGCTGTGCCATTGCGTGTGTGTGTGTGTGTGTGTGTGTGTGTGCGTACGTGTAAATGTGCTTGCAGTTTTTTGTGTGCGTGCGGGTGTGTGCGCATGTCTGTACATTTGTGTGTGTGTTTGTGTTTGTGTGTGTGTGTATGTGTGTGTGTGTGCGCGTGTGTGTGTGTGTGTCTGTATGTGTGTGTGTGTGTGTGTGTGTGTGTGTGTGTGCATGCAGGTGTGTGCGTGCGGGTGTGTGCGTGTGGGTGTATGTGATGTGCATATCTGTACATTTGTGTGTGTGTTTGTGTTTGTGTGTGTGTGTGTGTGTGTGTGTGTGTGTTTGTGTGTGTGTGTGTGTGTGTGTGTGTGTTGTGTGTGTGTGTGTGTGTGTGTGTGCGTGTGTGTGTGTGTGTGTGTTTGTGTGTGTGTGTGTGCACGTGGGTGTGTGTGTGTGCGTGTGCACGTGTGTGCGTGGGTGTGTGTGAGTGCTTGCCTGCTTGCCTACTTGCATACATGTTTATGCATTAGTCTTTGTGTGTGTCTGTGTGTGTGTGTGTGTGTGTGAAGTTAATTTGTACTGTCTGTCTCACTCTCTCTCTCTCTCTCTCTCTCTCTCTCTCTCTCTCTCTCTCTCTCCCTCTCTCTCTCTCTCTCTCTCCCACTGTCTCTCTCTCTCTCTCTCTCTCTCTCTCTCTCTCTCTCTCTCTCTCTCTCTCTCTCTCTCTCTCTCTCTCTCACTGATTGGCTGGTGCCCCCCTTGCCTCGGCGTCAGTAGCTAATCAACCTGAGAGGTGTCCAATTGCTGGGTGTGTGATCCAGTGGGATCAGGTTAATCGCTGCGATGGAGATAATATATGACAGACATGACAGGGCTGATTCCAGTCTCCTGATTCCAGCTCTCCCAGCTTGGAAACAGCGCTCCATTCATGTGCACGGGGACAACACTGCAATCATGTCGTTTTAAAATCGCCTCCGCGTTTGTCTTGTTTTTGTGTCGTTTTTTTTTTTTTTCAGTCACGTGATCCCTATTCCAGAACAATGTCGCTGCCTCTTTCTTAATGATTTGTGCTTCGTGGGATATGTTATGTTCAGAACAATAAAGCGTAGATTTAGTCTGGTTATGGTATGGATCTATATCGTACCTATGTCTGCAATACATGTATACGTACATTACCATGTATCTAATAATAATGTATGTCTTAAGTGTTTAGACGTCCATGCAAATGTCTATACATATGGTATGTCTGTGCAAATACATCTAGACACATGTCTACACCTAATGAATAACTGTGTATGTACAGCTGTTGCACCCAATGCATGTCTTATGTCAACATCTGGACATATGGCTCTACATATATGGATAACCGTCTCCATGCACATGCACCTGTGTCCCCCTCCCCAGCCTTCGGCCAGAACGAGTGCCACGACCCCGGGGTCCCTGTGAACGGCCAGAGGTTCGGAGACCAGTTCCTCCTGGGCAGCTCCGTGGCCTTCCACTGTGATCAGGGGTTCATCAGGACCCAGGTGAGAGGCACGCAGATGGAATGCCATGCACGCCTTTCCTGTGCCCTTTCTTGAGTGTGTTTATGCCTGTTGAGGCTAAAAATTCACTTGGCACCAGATTATCATTCCTCACTACATCCAATGCTCACTGCAGAAGCCACAGGAGTTTATTCTCTCTTATTGGTATTCACATGTGTATATTCCTTCCGCATGCTTGACACACACTTATGCATACTGGAACAGACACACACACACACACACACACACACACACACACACACACTCACACACACACACACACACACACACACACACACACACATAACTACAAACGCATACGCATACACACATACACGGACACATCACGTACACACACACAAACAAGGATTGACAGACAAGTACAGAATATTACATTGCTGTCATGCAGTGAAATGTCTGCCTTACTTGACCAGTCAATTGGCTGGATCCTTCTGAAAAGGATCTTTGTTGTTCATTCCTTGGATGGCCTTCTGTTCGATGGTTCAGTAAGCCCCTGAACCAAACTCACCTTTTGCACTCACCACCAAATCAAATCTACATGAAAAATATTTGAGCGTTTATTGCGGGATTGGACAAACTATGATAACAGCTCGAGAACAAACAACAGTGAAATTCTCATTGTGCACACAAGATACTCCTGTTCATGTATTGATTGGTGAATTGATTATTTAAATCAAGCTGTGTGTGTGACCGCCGTGGCCCCCAGCTGAATGCAACAGCAGCAGCAGCATCAACAGAATAATGAACTGAAAGGGGCTTTTCACAGGGGTCAGACCAGGTCACCTGCATCATTCAGGAAGGAAATGTTGTGTGGTCTGCGGCGGTGCCACGATGTGAAGGTACACACGCACACGCGCACACACGCGCGCACACACACACACACGCACAAACACACACACGTCACTCACTCCCTCACGTTACCACGCAAACACATGCATATAAACATAGTTTTCATCAGAACATATTTTACTATATCTTTATATATATATATATATATATATATATATATATATATACTGTATATATATATATATATATATATATATATATATATATATATAGATAGATAGATAGATAGATAGATAGATAGATAGATGTACATTTACATTACATATTCATGTATAATATAACAGCATCTGATTCAGGTTGGTTTGCAGTTGATACAGTGATAGGCCTACTCGCCATATTTCATCAACATTTCTATTTGAGTTCTTATCCAAGGTCCTATCTCACTGCAGCTCCAAAGCCGTGCAACGCTAAAGTCAACACTTTTTGTGCCCCGTGTCAAAATACATCAAACATAAATAAATATAGCTAACTAAACACAACTAGGGTACTACAGCGGAAGTGTGCGACATGAATGATGGAACTAAGCCTTCAAAATATGTGCTTTACCTCCAAACTGTGTTTGTACGTGGGGCTTATGCTAGACAACAGCCCTTAGCCATGCAGGTGTGAATGCTGTAGAGCCTCACACTCCAGCACCAGAGTTTTTTAAACCATACACACAGCCACGGGCAGCCGGGAAACAAAAACACACTGAAGTGTTTTGGGAGCCGTGGATGGGATGGGTTGCAGACAGTAATGCAGAAAATAATCCATTGTTTAGATGCAGTGTGTTGTGCGTCGCGAACAAAGTGTAGGCAAGGCTTATTTGTTTAGCGCCCTTGAATCTAAAAAGGCAGTTATTTGTGCTTCACACACATAGACGCAGGAATTTTTTTTTTTTTTTTTCAAACGGTCAATAGGACTATCATTAAAGGACACATTTTGAATTATGGTTTGAGATGACAAAATAATACAAATGTTCTAGTCATGTGTGACTAGAGCACCTAGTCTCTCAATACTTGTTTTGAGTTCTCCATCCTACACGTGAGTTATTTAGGTAGGCACAAAAAGCGGCTCCAAGGTATTTCCACCAATCACAGCAAAGTGTCCGTGAACCTTCATTCTCCCAGGAAAAGTAACCAAGGCAGCCGGGCGGTTGTCACCCGGGCGGTTGTCACGACGCATCTCTGAACGTCGCGTCGTGATTGGTTGAAATACCTTGGATCCGGTTTCTCCGAATTTGGCAGGAATTTGAGTACAGTTATAAATGCTAGAGCACTTAAAAAAAAAAAAATCAGCATCTTCCTTGGGAGACTAGACCGGTTTATTCAAAATCACAGATTACTCCACCATTACTACATTACTACACCAATCTAATATGTCCAATGTGTCAACTTGTGTATCGATGTGAAGAATGTGACTAACGTGCCGTGTCTCACGCTCCGTACCCAGCGCCGTGCGGAGGGCACCTCACCGCCCCCAACGGCATCCTTCTGTCCCCCGGCTGGCCGTCCTTCTACCGAGACTCCCTGAACTGCCAGTGGGTGATCGAGGCGCAGCCGGACCACGCGGTGAAGATCCACTTTGACAGGCAAGCGGGGGGGGGGGGGGGGGGGTTTTCGTTCGCGAGTCGGCAAGCGCGGGCTGAATGGGTCCCCCCCCCACCCTCCCCCCACCGCCGAAATCGGCCACTAAATCTGTCTGCCAGGTTGCTGCGCCCCGCTTCCTGTCCATGATCGAGAGCCGTCGAGCGCTGCTCGGCGCCGCCGAAATGGCTGCGGAGCATATGGCGGGGAGAGGAGCGCACCCTTGTGAATTTGGCTTATCACCGTTATCGTAGAGTCCCCCTCATCGCTCCGGGCGGCTCGGAGGCATATGCTCCTCGCGCGTGCGGCTTGAGTCGTTGTCAGCCGACATTAAGGAGCTTCAATCACTTGTCACTCCTGGTGACAAAAGTGTGTGGGTGTGGGGGGGCGGGGGGGGGGAAGAACGTGCTCCTGGAGAATTAAAGACAGATTGCACATTAGCGGTTCCTGTGTCGAAGATACGTGTATTGATTGACGATTATTTTGGTGGTGGGGGTGGTTTGGATAATGCGGCGTGTCTGGTCAGAGGGGTTGCCCTTTGGCCGTACGACGATGTCATCGAATTGCGATGCAAATCATTTTCCGCGGCACC
>JAXIVH010000412.1:85893-103393 GCA_036785325.1 Urophycis tenuis
TTGTAACCGAGGCTTTTTTTTTGCCACGTCTCGCATGAAAAACACTGTGGCAGTTTCAAACACAACAGTGTCACCACATAATGACAACTCATTTCCCAATTAAATACCACACTACGGCCATTACTACCAAAAACACTCCCCTGCTCCTATACTTCCAAAATGGCTCTACGGTGTGACATCACGGCGAACAACCCCTATAAGGCCTGTGCTCTCACATTCACACAGAAATCACATCGGATTTGATGATGAAACATTTGAATTTCCCCTTCACGGCGGATTATTTATATTTCAAGGGTTACCATACTCATTCAACCCCCTCCCCCTGCCCCCACCCCCCCACCGCTACATGCTATGCTAGTTAAGCATTCTGTCTAATGCTTGTTTACGTCTCCGCCAGAATATGACCTGGAACCGTGCGAAGATCCGGGCGTTCCGGCGTTCAGCAGGAGGATGGGTTTCCGATTTCAGGTCGGCGACTCGCTCGTCTTTTCCTGTTTCCATGGCTACCGACTCGAGGGCGACAGCAAGATCACGTGTCTGGGAGGAGGGAGGCGTGTCTGGAGCAACACGCTGCCACGATGCATCGGTGAGAACACGCGTAGCCCCTGTGTATACAACCTGGGCACCAGAGGGAGTGGCTAGTTAGCGCGCCGACTAGCTAGTTAGCACGCCGGCTAGCTAGTTAGCATGCGAGCACACAAGAGGTTTTGCTCCGGCAAATGACAGAATGGCTTATTTGACTCATAGTATGCACATTTGCCAGCAACATGCTGGAATAAGAGTTGGCAATATGATTACATTTATTAACAAGAATTTTACAAAAATGGTTTACATATTACATACATATTGAGCATATGTTTTATGTTAAAAATTACATGTAATAAAATGTAAATATAACTTAAGTTATTATTACTCTATTTCTTGGACTCCTATTTGGCATTGTTGGGTTGTGTGGTGGCAGCTTCCAACCTTTGGTAGGCAGCTGGTGTCAGTTGGCCACAATGAGTCATTGAGTTATTTGTAATTAGTGGATGAATATCCGCACATATCAAAGGGCTAGTAGATAATTCACGGACTAGAGACTGTGTTTATGAACAGTAGCAGGTGCGGATGGACCTGCTGTTTAACTGCTGCTCCTGATGGTCATATCTTATCGAGCAGGGTGATGCAAGTCCCTCTTCGAACCTCAGACGAGAGGCTAAGGAACTAGCTGAGCTGAACTAGCTTGCTTAAGAGTTTGAATGAGCTCCTTGTTCTGGAGGTGCCCACCAGGAGTCAGCTTTATGGGCCGGGCCAGCGTGGCAGCATTGAGGGGGACCCGTCAGGAACATTCCTTGGCTGGGCTCTATTTTGTATCTCATTACATCACATTTGGCGAGTAGCTGGTGGTAATTTACCAACATTTTCCTGGTAGCTGGTGGTAATTTAACAACTTTTGGCTGGACATTCTCCAGCCCTGGAAAGCGAATGAGTGAAGCGCGGACTCAATAATGCCGTTAAAGCACCTTCTGCTAGGAGAGCACGACTGACAGGCACTCAACAAATCAGTTTACCGGCTCTCCCATGGTTTCATCTCGTTTGCTTTTTTTCTCCGTCTTTCCTGTTCAATTTTCCCTTCATTTCTCAATCCCATACGTCCATCTATCCTTCTGGCTGTTTCTGCTTGTCGCACTTTAGCTTTTACCCGGAAGATAATTAAGGCATTATCTGTCCCTCTCCTGCCTTGTTTTACTTACTCCCTCTATTTGCATAATGTGCTCCTCGTTCGCGTCTCCATTCCACTCCTCTCTTTTGTCTGGCCCCATTTTCGTCTCCCGGTCCTTCCGCATTGCTCTCTCTCTCTCTCTTTTTGTGTTTCATATATATTCATTTATTGTTTGTCTTATCTTATGTTATTGCATCAATTCTCTGTTCAACCACTCAAGACAAAACAATGCGCACAGACATTTCAGAGGGAGGAGAACGAGAGCAAGGGAGACAGACAGACACAGAGAGTGAGAGAGAGAGAGAGATGGGGGAGGGAGAGGGAGACCTCCCGTCAACATTACTTCTTCCTCCTTTCCACTCAAGGCGACCCACGTTCTCACTTATTAGATAGACAGAAGATAATCAGGTGGAATTGCACTGATTTTGATCTGTGTTTTCCATCCGCCTCACCCCTCTCTCTTACCCCCCCCCCCCCCCCCCCTCCTCTCCCCACCCGCTGTAGCTGAGTGTGGGGGCTCAGCGACAGGCCCAGAAGGCGTCTTGCTCTCGCCGAATTTCCCCTCTAACTACGATAACAACCACGAGTGCATCTACCGCATCACCACGGAGACGGGCCAAGGAATCAGACTGACAGCTGAGAACTTTGGCTTGCAAGATGGAGACTATCTGAAGGTGCACACACACACACACACGCACGCACACACACACACACACGCACACGCACATGCACACACACACAGACACGCACACACACACGCACACCCACATGCACACACACACAGACACGCACACGCACATGTACACACACACAGACACGCACACGCACATGTACACACATACAGACACGCACACACACACACACACACACACACACACACACACACGCACACACACACACACACACACACACACACACACACACACACGCACACACACACACACACACACACTTTATTTATAAATACACTCACGAACGCACAGAGGCACACACTCGCACACACACACACACACACACACACACACACACACACACACACACACACTATTTTCGCTTTGGGAAAGCAAGAAGAAGTACTTTTTTGGATTAATTGCCAATTATTGACAGCTGACAAGAATCACGTTTACATCCTCAGGGGCTCTTATCTCTGG
Source organism: Urophycis tenuis (assembly GCA_036785325.1). Lineage (NCBI taxonomy): Eukaryota > Metazoa > Chordata > Actinopteri > Gadiformes > Phycidae > Urophycis > Urophycis tenuis. The sequence continues at coordinate 88,750 of JAXIVH010000412.1, forward strand.
TGATACTCATTCAGTCACTCTTTCACTCATGTATTCCACGGTAGTTCTCTCCTGATCCATCAACCCAGAAAACAGAGTGGGAAATGTTCCGCCACATGTAACAGCCTTCAACACCATATAAAGGAATAGAATATAATTAGTTTCTCGTACCACTGATTCTATTGATCGTTATTATCTATTCATCATTGTGGAAATTTGAACCTGAGGACCCGGACAAAAAAAATTGATGCTCACAAATTACCACATGTTCCACGACAACTCCTATCAGAAGCATGGCACAACACCGTGCACGTGCATACACAGAGGTATACACACAAGTCAGATTATGATGCTAGGATATTGGATTTAACATGTTTGAGTAGAAATAAAGCATTGTGTGAGGGTTGACATTTAGGAGGGTCTCAGTGAAGGCCCAGAGCCATGTTGCTAGCTCTACAGAGCTATGATCTCTGAGGACGCCATTGGTACATGGGCCTATTTCACTGATATTTACAATGGGCCTGCTTATCTGCTGCTGAGCCATAAATGCTAACCACAGGACCTGTCATGATTTATATTCATTCATTGATGGGTTTACATAAAACGGTTGCTGACATGTGCGGTGGAGCCGGTCTGACCTAAAGAGAAAGCCACAAATCTTCCAAGAGGCTCATAATTCATCATCATGCGAGCGGCTGCAGCTGCCCGTTTCGTTGCTAGTCGGGAAGCATCTTTGCAGCTGTTTTACAGTCACGCCGGCTCCACCGCGCGCTAGCTTAGCGGTGGCTCTCTCCCAGCTATGTGTGTGTTAGCAGCACGGGGGCCTTGAGGCAGCGTTAAGACACTGTGCGGTGAGAGTATTCTATCAGCGTTAGGCCTTCAGCGCTCTCTGAGCTTGTCTGTGTTTAGATTGCATCAGTGGAATTAGTGGGAATTCTCTCTGACTTAACGGGGGGGCTTGCGAAAGGTGGGAGTCTTCCCACTGGGATTTTTTTTTTATTAGAAAAAATATATTTGAGATATGAATACCCCTTAAGGTCTTCATTTACACTCCCTGCTGATATTGCTGTTTGCCACCCCTGAATATTGCCCCCACCCCCTTTGCCCTTATTTGCATACTGTTTCAGTGCCACGCATTGAGAAAGTGACTTGTGGGATTTCCATGTAAATAGCAATTAGGTGAAGGAAACAAACCAAGGCTGGTTTTCTCCCATGTCTTTTAAAACTGAAGTGTGGAGCTATGCATATAATTTACCAATATGATAAGCTATAAGCATGTGTATTGAAATGTAGATATGTACGTGTAGGTGTGTTGCATGTAAAATGTATTGGGGACACACTTAATTGACCCAACGCAATTCTATTTCCATTTGAATGAATTTGCCGTTTCCCCCTATTGCAAATGAGAATGTTATCTCACGCCGATGACAATATGAGAATCGTGATCAATGTATTGTGCCAGTTCCGTGTTTATCGGTGAACCTGTGTACCGTACATCCAGAACCTAGCAAAAAAAAAAACAGGCGTCTGTTTTATTGATTGGAGTGGCACCCTCCCGTAACCTCAGAACAAACATTGTTTTATTGAAATGAGCGCCGAGGGTTCCGGTCATGTCATCTATTTCTCCTCTGTTAGAGGGTGTCCTGCTGAGCCCGGTGAGCGCCGGTGATTAAGAACAATATAAATATGTTTGTAAGCCGGCGGTTGTTTACCCGGGCCAAAGTGGATTATGAAATGAAGCCGACAGGGTTGAGTCGGAGAGAGAGAGAGCAACGCAAACGGAACGCACAACGCAGTTTTCCGTTGTAAAACGCAGTCTTGTGTTTCATTAGTGTGTTTACGTGCGGTCTTTGGTTAGCGTGTTCCAGCCACTAAAGCAGTGCTGTAATGCATAGTATTGTACTTATTTCCTAGCGGTGCGGTTACGCTTGAAGGTTAGAAGTGATGCTGCAACACGGTGTGATATTTGAACGGCCTGTCTGAATGTGTGATGAGGGCTGCATATGTTATCTTGTGTGAGGTGGATGTTTTGTTTTTTCTGCATTGCCTTGAAATGACCCATTCATTATTTGAATAGGAAATCCTATTAGGAACAGGATAGCTGTCGAGTTTGGTTTGTGTGCAGTCGTATGTGGTGTGGTGCATTATGGTCGGTGTTAACATAGTGCTTACTGCGTGTTAACAAGATAACCCAGATTACAGCAGCGTTGGCCTTTGCAACATGCTCTCATCTGTGCTGCAGCACGAAGCAGAGGCAGGGGTTAAAGATGTGAGCTAAACAAAATGCTAGGGCTTTTGGGCAAAATGCACAACTGAAATCTTTGACGAGATGAAAAATAGAAGTCTTCTTTGTAGTTATGTTCAGGAAGTTCTTTGGTCTACAAAGACCTAACTTCTTTTCCCACTGGTACACTGCATTCTGGGGGCAGAAGAACAAAGAGAACACTCTAACCATGGGGTCCAACATCCAAACATGTTAGCCCCTCCGCACGCACACAAACACACACACACACGCACACGTGTGTGTACTCACACATTCACACACACAAAGAAGTGTGTGGGTACACAGACACACGTGCACACACACACACACACACACACACACACACACATGTACACACACACAAACGTACACACACCACACCCACACCCACACACGTACACACACACACACATAAACACACACACACACACACAGACACATGTACACACACACACACGCACACACACACACACACACACACACACACACACACACACACACACACACACACACATGCAGGCACTCAACATCCACACACTCGCACACGCACGCACGCACTCACACATCCACACACTTGCACATGCACGCGCACACTCACACACGCCACACACCACTTTCTTGTCATTAAGTGAAATGGCTTCAGCTGTGTCAGAGCCAGAGTAGCCGGCCATCCAACGGGCCAACACTCAGGCCAATCAGACGGCTGCTAGTGATCCTCAAGGCCATGCCAGTGGGCTTAGTGTGCATTATTGGGGGGGCTCAGTGGAATCTCTAGGACAACACATGACTTCACCTCACACAGCGTGGCATTCGGAGCACCGCAACCTCGTGCTACTCCTCCGACACACTCCACCTCCACGTGAAGTGGTTGACACATGTGAGGTGAGATGTGATTGGATCTTTCAAGGCTTGATTGGATTGCGCGAAAAGGGGTGAAACACGGTAGCCCGCGGTGTGGTGGTCGTGATAAGATTGGGAGCAGAAGCACGCCGCGACGCGATTGGTCGAAATGTTTGAGCCTTGTCCGTCCGTGAAAATGGTGTCAACCAATGAAATCTGAAAAATACAAGCAAATGTAATAGTTTTAGCTTGCAATTTGATCCACTGAAAATAATAGCCACAGCACTGGAGACGGTGTTGTGATTTACTGCTTCTGTTTGTCCACAAGCTTTCGCAAACTCCATGCTGTCCACAAGATGAAGTGATATTGCTATCGTTTACATTCACTGCTGGAGTGTGCTCCTGTTAACTTATAGTACACGTACCACCATTCATATGTGTAACTGATGTTTTAGTGAAGGGGGAAATGCTTTAATCACCCAGGCCGATGTGGTCCTTTAAGTGTGTGTGTGTGTGTGTATGTGTGCGTGTGCGTGTGTGTGTGTGTGAGTGTGTGTGTGTGTACGTGTGTGTGTCTGCTTTTGTATGTACAGTTGTCGGTAATAAATTATACTAACAAGACAAGAACTTTTTTATGCCTCTTTTTAGTATGCTCATATTTCTTCACAAGCTCCGAAACGAGTGTCCATTATTTGGTATAGTCATTATAATAATATAATTTTCAATTCACACCAAGATATTCCATAATCCCATCTCTCAGAAGTCAGAATTCTGTTAAATGAAATGTCTCCATACTTCTCCCTTACATTAATGCAAGTGGTATGTTACCTATAATTGCAGTAATAATATTTTAGTGACCTGACTATGAAAGCATATATACGTAATGATATGCCTTTGGTTTAGAGCAGACCAATCAACCGTTGGGAACATGAAACACTCTCCATTTAGCCAGGATCCTTAAAGCCGAGCTAATCAGTTCATTAGGCTTTTTTTCCCTTGTTTGTCTGCACTCGAAGCCCTAGCAAATTCTCATAGCTTATATCTCTCGATATATACTGTGTGACCGTAAAAGACCACAATGTAATATGCCATGCCGCTGAAAGCTGAACAATTCTTATTTTAGCTCTCTGAACACTAATAACAAAACAACATCCTGTAGGGACCATCCATTAGCGGTTTCTATTGGAGATATTGAGAACTAATGTTCACAAAGAGGTCATACTCTTCAGGATATGTTCCCTATGGACGTGGAACCTAATAGCAGAACCTTTGATGTAATAAAGATCAAGAAAAACGAGGACCTGCTCCGGAGAGAGTAGAAATATATCTATTGGAAATTAATTAGATATGGTCAAGTATCTGACATTGGCGGTGTGAGTATATGTGAAAGGCATAAATATGAAGGCTCCACAGACAACGGTGTGCCTGCGCCTCCTCTAGAGGGGAGGTGGAGCTGTGGTTCTGCCCGCCATCGCAGGGACGCCAACTTGCAGAACCTCCACGAGTGATTCACAGCTTTATGACTTTGTCATTGAATGATTACTAGTCCTTCATAGAGAGAGAGAGGGTGGGGGGGGGGGGAGGGAGAGGGGGAGGAGAGACAGAGAGAGAGACAGAGAGAGGTAAATCGACCTGCATCGATATCCTACACTATAGGGTGAGCGAGGGAAGCGTTATATAAGGGGGAAAAGTGAGAGTCAGAGGGGGGGGGGGGGGGGGGGGGCTGCGCGGCGGCCCTGGGGGGTCTAACACATACAAGACACAGTGATTACACCAGAAGGTCATGCAGAGGCATGATACATCACTGCTCATTCCATCCACATTCTGGGGACTTTATTAGCACAAAGGCAGCATGCCATGCCATGGCGCCGCCAGAGATTCTAAATGAACAGCCATTTTTTGTTTACACTTCCCTACCCCCCCCCCCCGAATGTCACGGCGTGCGTGCCGTCGTGCCGTCGTGTGCTGGATGTTTTTTTTATGTCACTTTCAGGTTTGATTAGAATTTGAACGCAACGCGCGCCGCTAACAATCCCCGTAAACATTTTTCACACAAGTTCAGCCCCGGGTCCGTCTGGCCCGAAACCGACTCAGCATCCCGTCACTGATAGGATGATGTGTTGCCGGACGTCCCTCGGGCGGCCTTAAAACCAATCTGTAGTTGCCGTGCGTGAGCCGCGCGCGGTGGCGTGGAAAGAATGCCGTCGGGGGGCTGTGGCGCCTGTACAAACGACCCCTCCCGCAAAGGGGGCGCAGCAGAGGTGGATGAATGGCGGCAAATTCGTGGAAGGAGATAGCGTGGGAAGGCCGCGTTCCATCAAAACAACCCCGGAGAGCCTTTCCGCCTGGAAACGGCTCTCACGCGGCGGCGTTTATGGCGTCCGCTGCCCCCTGGCGTCCGGGAGAATAGCGCCCCTCGGGTCAAATGGCGGCTATGAAATCCATGGCAGCTCGTGGACGGTGGGCTTGCCTCCGGCCTCACAGCAACTGTAATGGAGGCTTAAGGAGTCATAGGGAGGTACGGGGGAGTCGGTGGTTTGTTATGCTGTGGTGCGGAAAAGGGAGTGTAAGTACCAGGGGTGGGGAGTATATGGGGGTGAGGGCGGTTGTGAGGGTAGAGGGGATGGGGGGAGATGTTTGTAAATGCCAGGGGTTGGTAGTTGTTCTATTGGAGGGTAAGGGGGATGGGGGGTGCATGGGATGGGGAGGGGAGGAGGAGGGGAGGGGGGGGTGGCAGATGGTGACATTGTGATTTATGAGCTGCAGGGCTTTTCATTAACCATACTGATTTTTAAAAAGAGACAGGGAAATGGAGAGGGAGCGAGCGAGAGAGAGAGCGAAAAAGAGAGAGGGTGAAAGGGTGAGAGAGTGAGAGAGCTATTGAGAGAGAGAGACAAACAGAGAGAGAGAGAGCATGCGAGCACCAGGGAAAACAGGAGTGTAAAGTGAGTACTGGCTAGGATGAGCAAGAGGGCAACGCTGCAATTAAAAACTTGTTTTGCTGTCATCTGAATTGCACTTCTACTTTCTCTCACCTCTGCCGTTGCTGTTTTTTCTTCATTACATTTCTTCTTTGTCCCTGTTTCTTGGTGAGCCTTCAGACAACACACTTTCAAGCACCCACATACTAATGCATGTAGACACACACCCACACACACACACACACACACACACATACACACACAAGTACACACACAGATGAAAACAGTGAATGGAGTCTGAGATGGGTTTTGATCAAACAGGTCACACCATGTACAACCAGGGATGCTTGTTATTACTGTGTACTATACGGTCATTTCCCATGCACTTTATTTGCTGTAATAAATAGAGTTATGATATATATGTATAATATAGTTATTATATGTTGTTATTGTTGTTATTTATTGGTATGAACTTATTAGCTTCCATAACGTTGTTTTATATTATATTAGTTCCCACCACCATGCACTGTGTTGATTGTTTATTGTTATTGTCTATTATCTATTGTTTATTGTTTATTGTTGACTGTCACGCACCAACCACCAAGTCATATTCCGTGTATGTGCAAACATCTTCTGACTCATCATTGTTGTGTTTGTGCTACTTTTGGACCATGCCCTCTGTGTGATCTCCATGTACAGGTGTACGACGGGGAGAACAGCTCCTCCCGTCTCCTTGGCAACTTCACACGCGACGAGATGCTGAGTGTTGTCCTCAACAGCACGTCCAACGACCTCTCCTTGGAGTTCAACAGCAACGCCTCTGGAACCAGTCAGGGCTTTCGCCTCACGTACAACAGTGAGTTACCGTTTATGTCCGTCTTTACTGTTACGAGGGCGGCATCGCACAGCGACCGGCGCAGCCTTGAAATAAAGATGGCGCCGGCGGGAAATGGAAGCTAATGTAGTACTATATACTTACTGCACCAACTCAACAGCTCTCCAGGCCGCCGACAGCGGAAGCCAGCGCTGTTGTGTCACTCAGCGGCCGGGCTCTTGATAGGTAATCGATGGCGGTGTAGTGGCTCTTCTGGTCACGGAGCAGTATGGAGTCATCAGGCCCTGGTGGCGTGGAACAGCGGTGGCGAGACACAGATCTCACACAGCCACAGGCTCTTCGCATTGAAGTTCGGCTTAGCTGCAGCCAAAACCAGGTTGCTATGGCAGCACGGGGGGAAATTGTGTCTGGTGTCTGGTGGTTCAGTATAATACGCTGTCGCTGCTGAAGTGTGGCACTTGTGCCTTCTCTTTTTTTGGGGGGGGTATTTTTTCTTTCCACTTCTTAGCTTCCTGAAGAACGGTCTTCCTGCCGAGAAAAAAAAAAAAAAGGGTCGCAAATGTCAGTCAGGGAGTTGTTCCGAAGTTCTTCAACTTCCCGCGGAGGAGTCGTGTGGCATGACGGGGCTAATGAAACGGATGCGAGGCGATGTTAGCACAACCGCAGATTGCTTTTGGATGTTTTCCTTGTTTTTGAGAGTGACTGCGCGTAAATTCAAGATTGTTCATACATTTTGTAATTAATCGGGAAAAAAAACAACAACAAGGACTAACCAACCACGATCCATTCTGAGGGCAATCATTTCGCGGTGACAAGCAGGTGAATATCAGTTGCGTGCAAATTGCGTGTGTGTGTGTGCGCACGCTCCCGGAGAAGATGATGTTTGTTTCATATTGACTTCCTCACCTGGGCAGTAACATGCTGTGACGCTGAGTACCCGAGCAAGCTCCTTATGTTCTGAGGGGTTCGGCGAGGAGTCGTAGGGATTCATTCAAATGCAATAATTTGAAAGGCGCCGTGTGTAAGATTTATGTTACAAATGGCATAGCCATCCTGCAGCTCTTTGTCAGTGAAAGGCGCTGTAGGAATATCCATTTTGAGTTGACGTGCGTGTGCCTCTGCATGAGCCAATTTGGTTTGTACACAGCGTCCCGCTCATTCCTGACCAATCAGAGCGTCTTTTTCGCGATTGGTTCAGGAATCAATCTCGCCTGTCAATCACAGGCGCATAAAATGCACATGTGATTGACAGAGAAACTTGGGGAGTTTTGCTCTTTTCTGCTCTTTATAGCTTATAACTTTTAAAATGAACCTACAGCAACTTTAAGCAAGACCTGCTTAGATCTCGTACCACGTTTAATTATACCGCTAGCAAGCCTCATAAGGTAGAGGTGATCTGCATGTCAACACACACACACACAGACATACGCACACACACACACACACACACACACACACACACACACACACGCACACACGCACCTTAAACAGGGTAAAAAAATGCATTAGGGAGCAAGAGCCATCTGTTGTCAAAGCCAACTGAGCTATTAGAAGTCCATTTATCTGCAAGTCATTAGACGAAGGTGTGAAAGACTTGCATCAGCGGCGGACGGACAGACAGACGGACGGATGGATGAATGGCTGGATCAATGAAAGGAGAGACGAATGGAGGGCCGTAGATGAATAGATGGCATCGTTGCAGGTATGTCGAAAAGCCATTAGAGCGTCATTAATCTGCTGTCATTAAAGCAGGGGAAGTAGCACCCAAACGCTCTGCAACGGTGGAGATGTAATGGAAGGGCCAGAGTGACTTTGACAGTAGGCAAGACAGGCCAGCGGAGCTCCTTCATGTCGTTATTATGGCATTTCTGGTAGGCTGCTTAGCCATAAATCATACGTACTCTGCTATCGATCAAGGCAAAAACATGGGTGGGTAAAACCTCAGGTGGTTGAATGTAGGGATCCATGTATGGATGGACAGATGATGGCTGGAAGGCTGGGGGGGGATGCATGGATAATGGGTGGATGGATTTTGGCTGGACAGATGGATGGGAGGCTAGCGAGATAGATCTTTGGGTGGATGGATGAATTGACAGATTAATGGATGATGAATAAATGAGTGGGGCAATCGATGGAAGATGGATTGTTGGCTGAACCTGTGAACATACATATGTTTTGTATATCATATGCTGCTTTGCAGAATCTGACCGGTCTATTACTTTCCATGCTCATTTAAAATGTAATGTTCTACTATGCCATTCTATAAACATAAAACTATCTTTCCCCCTCATTGTGATAAAAATTAAGGACATATTTTCATCATCTTCATTTGTTGATTTCCTCATTGAAGTGGTGATTTGACATATGCAATCATGTACACATCAATCAAGGCTTTAGTATTCGGTTGACTTACTTGCTAAATTAAAGGGCAGCTTTGGGGAATTTGTCGCCAGATATGAAATGTTGCTTACGTCGCATTTCTTTCTTCGGAATCCAGCATGTGCACACGCCTGAAAGCAGCCAATATGAGTCACATGAGATGCAATTTTTTTAGGTCATGGATTGAATTTGAATAAATGCATGAATTCATTCCACACCAGGACTTAAATCCCCTTAATGTGCAACCTTAAACTGTAGCCAATCGTATGATCCACCAGGATTGTAATTTAGCTACTGGAGAGATTATTGCACATTGAGCTAATTACAATAAAAATAAAAAAAGGCAATATAAACAAAAAGACAGCAGCTGGTATCAGCTGAGAGATATGATTTTATCATGAGACTCCAGACCAATAGAACGTGCGGGACATATTTTTAGAGTTGGTAGAAACTGTTTAATGAAACACCTCTCGTTTGGCTTGGGCTCGCCTGCTGCCAACAGCCCATTCAGCCATGCTAAAGCCGGCCCTCACCAGGAGAGGGAAGAACACGGATTTGGGTGAACCCAACCAAGTTGAGGTTTTCCCCTGGTATGACACGGCATGGTAATTCTGCCAAAACCAGTGTCTAATCACCCCTGTTTATGCATGCACTATCAGTGGATGGAGAGAGTGACCTATTTACTCTGTGTGTCTCCCCGTGTGCTGCTGTTCTTTGCCATTGTGCTATTTGTCTCTCTGTGTCTACTTTTAGGTTTCAACCTGGTCCAGTGCGAGGAGCCAGGCGTGCCAAGCTACGGCTACAAAGTCCAGGACGACGGTCACTATGCCAGCACGATTGTCCTGTACGCCTGTAACCCTGGTTACAGTCTCCACGGTAGCCGCACACTCACCTGCCTCAGCGGAGACAGACGCGTTTGGGACAAACCACTTCCTTCCTGTATAGGTTTGTGTCCTACGTTTTTACAAAGTCAATTAGTATGCATCGCGTAATTCGTGGTCTATTTGAAGAGTCCCATTTTCCATGCACCTCCAACCCATAGGTTTTTCAACTTTGAATATATTTGCATTTTCAAAGCGCTTGATGAGAAAATTACAGTGGCGAGGAGAATCAGTTTTTAAGCCCAGTAGGGGAAGCATGATGAATCTTGGATTTTTGTAATACTCTAAACTGTTGTTTAGTCTTATTTACCCCTAACATTCCCTGCTCCCAGCAGCTGATTGAAGCAAATGGATGTTACCACAGAGTTTTCATTAGGCCTACTATAAACATAACTGAAACATGTTTTTGTTTTTGTTGGAACATATGTAGCATTTTCACACAAAATGATCTAAGAACTAATAGACTAGTTATATGTTTTCTTAGGTTGCGTATGCACATTGTCCCCAAAAATGTTTCCAGCAATGTTCAAAACAGGAGTAGGTCTAGTCCATATTCAAGGTAACGTTATGTGTTCGCCTGTCAGTGGCATCACATCCACTTACCCCATAACGTTTGGGAAACACAGGAAACAATAATAAATTAGAAACCTGTTTTATTGATATGATATTTAAATATTGATCTGGCTTACAATGACTGGCGCTACAATGACAAATGGCTTACACCAGCCACCAAGCTAATGTGTACGGTAACGTTATTGCGTTTCAACGTTTCAACGATTAACGCACTCATAAAATTATTATGCGAGTGTTTTGACCATGGATAACAGCCTGGGCTTCCCCACTATTTAATTATATTGACCGTATAATGTTAGCTACAGCTGTTTGAGTAGTTGACTCATCTGATGGTATGTTAGCATTATGCTAACTGGCATGCCTTTTTTTTTGTTAAAAAAAAAGTAAGTAACTTTTTCCATAAAAAAGTATCACACAGATATAGTGTTATATCTATTTATGTTATTTTAACTAATTTTATTTTATACATACAAAAATGTATGTCTGTATAATGTAGTCATTCCTACCTGATGTGTAGATTAGACTTCTTCAACTTCTTTATAAGGCAGAGTATTTCATTTGTATGGTCTGAGCCAAAAAGAATAACGATATTCCAAAATGAGGCATCAAGCTGACATTGAAGTACATCATATATTACCTCGATTGTCACAGCATTGCGCAATTCAAAGAGAATTCCCTTATTAATTTGATGGTGTCACCGGCACTATATAAGAAGTTTACAATTTACAGTGGCAGAGTCGTAAACTGTGCCACCGCAATCTCCACTCCAACAATAGCCTGCTTTCGCTTGCTGGAGGTGAAAATGGCCGACATAAAATTCATTTTTTTTGTTTAGTTTTTTGGCACATCCTAATTCTATGTGAATATTTCTCAGGGAGTTTGGCTGCCGGAGGGTAAATTTACCCTTAGATGACACTTGGCAGATGTTAATTAGTTAGGTGGTGAGTCTGCCAAACATTCCTTTCCCAGTCTGCCAAAACATGAGAAATCATCGAGGTGACACATTGTTGTTTTTTCGTTTTTTTTGTGTGTGTTTTTCCTCCGCCTTGTTGTTCAGTGATCAGTGCTGAACGCCGCTTCCCTTTGCGATGCATCGACTGACCTGGGTGATTGACTCATTTATATTTGGTCCAAAAAGAGAAGCATGTGTCAAATTGAAACTTTTATTGGCCCTTAAATGGATTTCCAGGGGCATTTCCCAGCACATATCCTGAGGGTTTTTTTTTTGCACAAAAATCTTAACGTATTATGCCAATATCGCTATCTAGCCATCCATGCTGTTCGTCTGATGAGAGTGTGCGGTTCCAGATGGGCAGGAATGGCAGTCAGTTGCCATGCACACACAAATGTCATGTCCCGCGTTCGACCATATCTTCAAAAAGGCACGATGCACACACATCTCCCACACGTAGCCATACCAATGACCTTATTTCAATTCCGAATGGTGTTGCCTCAACTAAGAGATCCTCCCAGGCCTCTGAGCCTTTAGCCATGTCCTGGTAAATTGAGCCCTGTGCAGCTCTCTCTCTCTCTCTCTCTCTCTCTCTCTCTCTCTCTCTTCCTCTCTCTCTCTCTCTCTCTCTCTCCCTCTCTCTGACACACTCTCACACTCTCTCGCTCTCAAGCAGAAATGTCAGTGTACACTGCAGAGCGCGGGTGCTGGAGATCACGGTCAGATAATGCCTCAAGAAAGGCATTGGTTTCAAGCAGAAGAGACGCTACCCTAATGTCACCAAACATGAAGCCGACAAACAAGGGGAGGCGGTGTGTGTGTGTGTGTGTGTGTGTGTGTGTGTGTGTGTGTGTGTGTGTGTGTGTGTGTGTGTGTGTGCGTGTGTGCGTGCGTGCGTGCGTGAGTGTGTGTGTGTGTGTGTGTGTGTGTGTGTGTGTCTGTGTGTGTCCGCCTGCATTGTTCTGTATGCAGCTCTGACGGCCTCAGGTCTGTGGCCAGAATGCAAACGGAATAAAAACTCCTTCAAGGACAGGATAGCTTCAGCAGTCAGTGGCCCCTTTAACTCCTCAACCTTTCCTTGGAGGAAGTATATTTAGCCTATTTATTTTTTTCCCCAACTTTTGACAATGTTCACCGCACGAACAGCCATCCCACTTCAATGTGTTTGGACGCGCATTGAAATAGAATAATCAAATAAATATAGTAATGCATAATGGAATAGGCTTCCCCAGGGAGACCGAATGCTTGTGAAAACAGTCGGAACACATCCCCCTTCACTCATTGAAACTCATCTATTCCTTTGTCAATGCACTCACAAAGACAAGCCCCTGTGTCTCTCATTAAACTACAACACATAATGTGTTTATTCAGTGATTTGTGACTGTTATCTGTTTCTGCTCCAACTCATGAGTAGCAGAGTACTGTCTGGCACTACGCTTGGTTAACAAGGTTTCTAGTTACCTTTGCTACGACCTTAAACATATCACGTTGTTTTACAATCCCATTTACTTCCATAGTGCATTGAGCCAAATCTTGCTCCCTCAACTCAGTTGTGTGTGTGTGTGTGTGCGTGTGCGTGTACGTGCACACATTTGTGTGCGTCCGCGCGGGTGCATGTGTGTGTGTGTGTGTGCGCGCACGAGTGTGTGTGCGCGTGTGTGAGTCTCCACGCGGGTCCCTGGCCTCAGGTAATGTGAAAGCAGGAGTCGTGTTGTACCATGTTGATTTTAGGCCAGCGTTAATACTCTCTTTTGTCACTCACGCAGTAGAAAACCCTGTTCCAGATCTATGCCTTTTCTCTCGTATTTTCTTCGTAAACACTTGCAATCTGGTGGCCCAGCGTGGCGGTGTGTACCATGTGCTCACGTAATGAGTTCAATTACAGCCGTTCTGTCTCTATCTGTTCTTAGCCATCTGATAATGACAAAGCCCCACACGAACAGCACCGTCGACTGCTTTGTGTGGGTGTGCGTGCATACTTCACACGACTCATTTGTCACTTTTTTCTCATTTCTCAATCAAAGCTTTGTTTCGTTATGGCCGTTAAAAATGAAACAAACCCCCCTACCCCACCCCCACCCCCACCCCCGCCCCCTAAAGTTCACACGTTTGATGCGACTGCCTGTGAACTGTGTGTCATGTGTGTGTGTGTGTGTGTGTGTGTGTTGTTTTGTGTTTGTTGCTGTCGTGGTTGTTGGCGTTTTTTCAGCCGAGTGTGGCGGACACATCGCCGGGGCCGTGTCGGGCCGGATCCTGTCCCCTGGGTACCCCGCGCCGTACGACAACAACCTCCACTGCACCTGGACGGTGGAGGCCGACACCGGCAAGACCATCAGGTACGCTCGGAGGGGCCCCCGGGTTCCATTAGGCCCCGACCGACGGCGGCCATTTTGTACGGTTGCGTTTTTTTTTTTTTTTCTCCATGCGAGGCGAGGATTTCTGTCTGCGCCGCGTGAAAAACACACCATAGCCCAAAAGCGGAAAAAAAACAAAAAACAAAACAAAGGCGAGACAACAAAGGCAAAGCCGTGGTATGACATAAAGTGTACAATGCGGTGTGTGAAGTGGAGAAGATATTGTACAATACTTTTTTTCTCTTCTGTGGACGTGGACGGCTCCGGACGGTGGGGTTTTGATACTGAACGTGGTTTGATCTTGAAAGCGTTGCTCTCCTCTGTGGCTGCCCTGGCGTTCAGCCTCCACTTCATAGTGTTCGACACCGAGGTGGGGCACGACATCCTGAAGGTGTGGGACGGTCCATCCGGCCCCGAGGAGGGGGGGATCCTGCTGAAGGAGTGGTCCGGCCCGGCATTGCCCGAGGACACCCACTCCACGTTCAACATACTCACCCTGCAGTTCGACTCCGACTACTTCATCAGCAAGCAAGGGTTCTCCATACAGTTCTCAAGTAAGTAACCGACGAATACCCTTCCGAAACTCTTTTGAGTACTGTCAACTGAACACCGGGAACCTTTCTGTTGTTGTTGTTGTTGTGGTGGTGTGGTGGTGTGAGCACAATTA
>JAXIVH010000413.1:5000-7500 GCA_036785325.1 Urophycis tenuis
GTACATACCAGGAATAAAAAAAATTAAAAATAATTCATTTTATTTGTATAGCACTTTTCAAGACCCAAAGTCACTTACAGAATGAAAGAAAGAAACAAAGAAAGACAATACCAGACAAGACAAGACAGTACCACATACATAGGTAGATACTTACACAAGAGCAGTAGTAGAATGAGGAATAAATAGTAAGTAATTACGGTACAAACATCAAAGACAAGAGCAATGGTGGAATGAAGAATAAGTAATAATGGTACAGACATCCAAGACAAGACATGAAGACAAGAAAGGAGCAATAACAGTCCAATGGGCCAAGATGCAGGGGAGAGTGGCGGGGTGGGGGAAGAGGGGGTGGCGGGGCATGAGGAGGAGAGAGGGCAAGGGAGGGGATGGTTATGGTTATGGATAGAGGACGTCATAGGCTTGTGAGAAGAGGCATGTTTTTAAACAGGATTTGAATGTGGGAAGTGAGGGGGAGAGGCGGACAGATTGGGGGAGTGAGTTCCAGAGTCGGGGTGCTGCTGAGGAGAAGGCTCTGTCGCCGAAGGTTTTGAGTCTTGATGGTTTAGTGATCAGAGTGAGTGTGGAGGACGATCGGAGGGCTGGGGAGGGTCGATTGGGGGTGAGGAGATCGGACAGCTAGGACGGGGCCAGGTGATGGAGAGCTGTAAAAGGAGGGTGGGGGGGGGGGGGGGGGGGGGGCTTTTGCATCAAACCTTTCCAGCGCTAAGCCTTGAAAGAGACGGCTGTCCCCTGTGGAACAGCTACTGATTACTGCCACACTCAGCAAGTCTGTCGGGGGGGGGATCCGGGCGAGCGAGGGGTGATCAGGAAGTCCCCACAATGCTCAGAGGAGTATTTTGAAGGTGATGCGTTGTTTGATGGGGAGCCAGTGGAGAGTGCAGAGGACAGGAGTGATGTGTTCACGGGACCAGGTGTGGGTAAGGGGGCGAGCAGCAGAGTTTTGGATCATTTGGAGTCTATGGAGGGGGTGAGAGGTGATGCCAGTGAGGAGGGAGTTGCAGTTGTCCAGTCGTGAGGAAATGAAGGCATGGATGAGGGATTCGGCAGCAGAGGGGGAGAGGCAGTTGCTGATCTTGGCGATGTGGCAGAGGTGAAAGTATGAGGTCTTGATGATGGAGCTGACATGGGGATCAAAGGAGAGAGTGGGGTCCAGGGTGACGCCAAGGTTGCGTGCCAGGGGGGAGGGGGTGATGGTCGAGGTGCCGATGGTGAGAGAGACGGGACCAGCTTTATTGAGGGTGGATTTGGTGCCTATGAGGAGTTCTATTTTGTCACTGTTTAGTTGAAGAAAATTGTGGGTCAGCTATGATTTTATTGTGGAGATGCAGGTTTCAATGTGGCTGAGGGGAGGGTTTTGGGTGGATTTGGTGCTGATGTATATCTGGGTGTCGTCGGCATAGCAGTGGAAGTCCAGGTTGAGTTTGCGGATGATGTGACCAAGGGGGAAAAGATAGCAGATGAAGAGCAGGGGGCCAAGGACTGAACCCTGGGGGACCCCCTGCGTAACAGGAGAGAGGGTGGATGAGTGACCAGAGAGGGGGACGAACTGTTGCCTGTTTGTGAGGTAGGAAGTGAGCCAATCCAGTACCCTCAGCACCCTCAGCACCCAGCTGGCGCAGCCTTGTCAGGAGGATGGTGTGGTTGACCATGTCGAAGGCTGCACTGAGGTCGAGTAGTTTCAGGATGTTGAGGGCACCGGAGTCTGCAGAGATGAGGAGGTCATTGATGACTTTGACAAGGGCAGTTTCAGTGCTGTGGACTGGGCGTGTGGAGTGTGAAACCAGACTGGAGGGGTTCGTAGAGATTGTTTGACTGGAGGTGAGTATGGAGTTGGGCAGCGACAATGCATTCGATTGTTTTGGAGAAAAATGGCAGGTTGGAGATGGGGCGGCAGTTGGAGAAGTTGGCTGGATCCAGGGTGGGCTTTATGAGGATGGGGGTGATGGAGGCAAGTTTGAAGACAGAGGAAACAAGACCAAGGGATAGAGACTGATTAAGGAGGATGGTGAGGTGGGGGATGAGGACAGGGAGGCAGGCCTTGGTTAGAGTAGTTGGGAGGGGGTCGAGAGAGCAGGTGGTTGACTTTAGATTAGATTAGATTAGATTCAACTTTATTGTCATTGTGCAGAATACAAGTACAGGGACAACGAAATACAGTTGGCGTTCTAACCAGAAGTGCAAATGAGCGATTAAGGTGCAGGTTGAAATGCAGAAATGCAGAATAAGGTGCAAAATTGAAAAGTGACAGTGGTTATTAAAATGACGGTAATTATAGGTAGTTAACAAAGTGACAAACAGTGCAGATGGAGGTAGTGATCATCGAGGTATTAAACGGTTACTCACAGTGGCATAACATGCAAGTGAAAAGTGTAAAGTGTAAACAGTATACAATGTGCAAAAAAAGTAGTGCAAATAATGGATTGGATGCATGGAACTTGGATGCATTCTGGATGCTATCCAGAATGTGGGAGGAGTCCAC
>JAXIVH010000413.1:12500-30593 GCA_036785325.1 Urophycis tenuis
CAATGCACCCTGCCTGAAGGCCTCCCGAAGACACGTGGCTTCGGTAGCATGAGAGCCAGCCTCCTTCCAATTACCCCCAAAGTATTAAGTGGTTTGAACGTCACACACATTTTTGATTAAATTGCACAGCAGGAGTTGCACTATTTGAAAGTCAAGGGCAAGTGCTACACCATAGCTGAGCGATTGCCAGAAAAGGAAAGGAAAAATGAGAAAGGATAATTTCTCCAACATGAGTTATTTTCCACTGTTATTTCCTGTTCCTCCACTGACTGCCACCATCGCAGCCGTGATTCACGTTTGCATTCATTCAAGCGACTACAGCCGGTGCTATACTGTGGTGTGTGTCGAGCGAGAGTGACGGCAAAGTCGCGAGGATTCCGACGTGACGTAGAATGGCATTCACACTGGGGTCACGGCGCCAAAGATCTGACTCAGAATTCAAAAGATTTTTTTGAGTTTTTTAACTCGGGCCACTTTCATGTGTGGTCCTGAATCACACAGCGTGAATCCACGTGTGATTTGTGCTGTTCACACTGCGCTGCAGGCATTGCCTGGCTGTAGCAGGTGTCACATAGTTATTTAGCGTAATGGAAGGATAGAGGGATGAAGGTCTAGTAAATCATTGTGTTGCCATCCATCCATTCATCCATGTATCTATCTACATATAGTGGAAATACATTTACAGTTACATTTAGGGTATTTGGCAGACACTTTTATCCAAAGTGACTTACAAAAAGTGCATTTGTCAGAAGAAGGTGAAACATTTCCTTGCTGTTAATACAGTAAGAAAGTCACCAGAACAGGTTTCAAGCATTTCAATTGCTAGGGTAACCATTGCTAGTATACATCTGTGTGCCAACATCTGTATGCCAAGTGCCAAGTGACAAAGAGCAAAATGGAAAGGTTTCCACAGCTGTTTCTCTGGAATCAGGAAAGACAGCCATTGACTACATGGAATGGGTCAAAGTAAACAATCATATCTAAGGATACAATGACCAATCACATTAAGGGATATAATAAGACTGGCTCCACTTTGCCCACATTTTTGGGCAGATTTATTTAGTCTCACGCCATAGAAATAAACCTACCTAATCTCGTGTAGGCTATATATTGTCTAATCTAATCTAGTTGTCAATCCACTGGGTTTGGAACAGATCGAGCATGTTTACTGTAATATTAGCTTCAGTATAGCAGTGGTTGCTCAGTGCTTAATCCTCTAATACAATAAATCCAAATTAAGCCAGCCAAATTAAGTTCAGCATTTTATATATATTTAGCATATTTTACAGTAATATATGTTATACATAATTATGAAAAAGAGAGGGAACAGTGATTTGGATATTTCGTTGTTTAGATTTGGCTTAAATTACGCAGAACCTTCTACGGAATTGAACTTTAAACAACACAAATTGCAGCTGAGCTCGATACAATAAAAATATGTATTTGTATCTGCATCTCATTTAACTTACAAATGAGTTGGACTCACAGTGTGTGGTTAAAGCGGGGGCACCCACCCATATCTGGGCAGTGTAGCACACCACAGCCATTCAAATATTGTGTCATTGTTCTCTTCTTACATGTGTATGTGTTTTGAAGCAAGGGCCTGTGATGGATTATAAAATAAGCAGGTTTTTTGCATTATGCATCTTTTTATATTCCTTGCGGCACAGCAACTAATTACTAATTACATTCATACATTCATAAAAACGGACAATGCTAGTGGCCCATTGATTGTATTAATTGGGAGTGAGGAAAATAAGGGCTCAGTATATGTGTCTTCAAGAGCTTCCACCATCAAAACATACTTGGACAGCTTGTGCTTTGTCTGAAAGGGGGAGGAGGAGGAAGAGGTGGATCAGAAGGAGAAGGGCGAGATGGCAGGTTTACAGGAAGAGGAGAAGAGAGAGGGTGACGACAGAAGGAGAGACAGAGGGGATGAAGAGGAGGAGGGAACAGGGTAAGAGGAGGGGTTGGAGGGGAGAGAGGTGAAGAGGGAGAAGTTGATGGGATGATGGAGGAAGAGACGGAAGGTTTCATAGGGGGAGAGAGAGAGAGAGAGACAGAGAGAGAGAGAGAGAGAGAGAGAGAGAGAGAGAGAGAGAGACCGTACTTATCCATATTGTGCTGTAATGAAGGCCGTTTACATCTGTTTCCAAGGAGTTTCACCTGGTTGGTGGTTGTCTGTAAATGTAAAAAAATATTGGCCTTCAATTAGTTATGACAAGGTCAGCAAATGTTTGTCCCCGTATAAGAACCTGGAGCTTTTGAAAGTGAAAATGTAAGTCTTTTAGCTGGTGATTGCATGGCACATCGCTGGTCTGCTTTTCTGTTCCATCTACCGTTGAGCTAAAATAACTCTGTATTCCCTCAACCCCTCTGCTCTGTCTGGGTACGAATTAGAAGTGCTCTACAGTACCACAAGGCACTACAAACATTGATTTGTGCGTGTGAGTGAGTGAGTGCGGGTGTTTGTGTGTGTATGCGTGTGCGTAGGTGTTTGTGAGTGTATCTACCCGTGTTTGTGTGTGTGTGTATGCTGATGTGTGTGTGTGTGTGTGTGTGTGTGTGTGGGGGTGTGGGTGTGTGTGTTTCTACAGTACAGTACAAAGACACAAGGTTATCAGGGTACATTAGCGTTATCTGTCTGCCTCGGGTGGTCGTCTTGGCTGTGAGTGAGGGCTGCGTTAAATGTATTAACTTTAATTTACATTGTGGAAGATTAATTCTTAAGATGTTCTTTTACTGACCTCACGTAACCTTACCCATCTGAAGAGGAAAATCTTTTTCACGTGTGCACGCCATTTTTACAGAAGTAATACTTCTTACAGTAATGGTAATTGGTATGATCAAAACATTCAAAACAACAACTATAATTGCTACCAAAATCAATAGAATGTGAAGAAGTAACAGTTTTGATGTTACGTCTCCATAGACGTCAACGACGTCTATGTACTGGGTTGCAGTACATAGATATCTACTTAAGTGGTGGCACTGTACAATAATGGTACGTTAATTAACGTTACCCACATAACCCCAACTCTATTGCATAATGTATAAATGATCACCTAGGTTAGAAGCCGGCCCACACCATCATCACGTCAACACCGCTTTGAACTTTGAACTTTGCAAGCGGTGATTGCTATCCCCGCAGTCTGTCCTCAGGCCAAGACGAGAGGCACGAGAAGCCCAGGGGGGTGTATTGTAACCTCCTGTCAATCGTGCCAACGGCACACCGAAAAGTGTAAAGCCTCTAACAAACGGGCTCCCTTGGAAGGAGAAAGGCTTGATGACATCACACCAGAGGAACTGTACACAGTAGGCCTTGTGTGTTATCCAGTTGGATGCTGCGTGGGTTCATGTCTTTGGGAGGGGACCGTGTGTTTCCCTGTTCCTTCTCATAGGGACGGACACCACAACTCTCTGGCAACATGCTTGCCTCCATTTTGTGGAAAATTAATTTGATAGGTGGCCAAATCTTAAATATTGCATCTTAATAAAAAAGTTAAATAGTAAACAGATATACATACAGTATTTCATAGGATTGTAACGATTTATGTCCATGGGATTTAAATAACATTTTCCTTTCACAGGATTTTAGTTTATTTAAATCTTTATCCATATTGAAGGTTGCCTCGTATCTCATAGAATCCCTCACTGTACACAGTTGAATGTACCCTAAAATGTGCATAAACATAGCATTTCCAACACAAACATAAAATAACAATCCGTTTGCTCACCAAATGAATCACTCGGTGGGAAAACTGACAATGTCAGGAAATGATTCAAACGTTCTTCCCACACTGATCCATGGTGTCCTCATGTGAAGAGATTAACATTTGATATGTTGCATCACCAGGGACAATATCTGGTCTGACCATTATGAAACCAGCTACATATATACAGGGTATATAGTATGACAATGCCCTGTATAATAATAATAATAATAATAATAATAATAATAATAATAACAAGTTCCATGTTATGAAGCTACACAAACAACTTGATCGCAAGAGACAAATCCCCTGGGAGGAGTTTGTTCAAATAGGACGCGAAAATCGCAAAATTTCGCAATTTTGAAGGCAAATATCTGACTTCCGGTGGGTTAGGGGGTATGGGTCCAAGAGGCTTTTTTGTAGGTCTGGGCCTGTTTAACGTGCCTACCGAGTTTCATACATATAAGTGAAACGTGGTGTCGGGGCTGTCGTTTTTAAAGCCTGTAAGGGGCGCTACTACCACGACAAGCACGATTTTTGGTATTTGAGCTTTTGGCAGCACTATACACGTGTCCTGTGAATTTCATATTCATAGCTATTACGGTGTTTGCACAGTGATTTACGCTGCTTTTAGAGCACCATCCAGTGGCAGAATTTTTGCCCCCTTTTGAACCAAGCCTCAGGGACCAATGGGCTATCTGCATACCAAGTTTTGTGTTAATTGCACTTGCCAATGTGGAGGAATAAACTTCTTGATTTTAAAGAGCGCCACATAGTGGCAATGACCAGAAATTGTGAAGGTTGCATGAGAAACATATACCGAAGTAGGGATCAAAGTTTGGTGTCGAAAGGACATAATGTTGTGGAGATATGGTCCACTTAATTTTTTTACGTAAAATTGACACATCTAAAAAAATTGCTAACGCGCTTATTATAGAGAATTTCAACATACTTCATATGACATTTTTTCATGATTTAGTCAGAAGATGTGACACGTCGAGTTTCGTGTGAATTGGTGAAAGCCCCATGATTAGAAGCTGCAGACACACTTTTTTTGCGTTTTTTCGTTGTAACAAAAACAAAAGTCAGGCGGAAGTGGGCGTGGCCTACATGAAGAGGTGCAGCATGAATGCCCGCATGCGGAGATATAAAGTTTTTGAATGTGTGACAATCTATGCGTTATTAACCTTACGGATTTTGCTCAAAAACAGCACCACCTGGGGTTTTCCTAGTGGGCGACTGAATGTGACGCATATCATACATCAATTTTCACCAGGACTGACAACTTTGCCAAAAAAAAAAAATACTTTTCATATATGTTCAGATAGTGCAAATCAACCTCAAAGTTCCTAGAAATAATAATAATAATAAACGGATCAAAAACAAAAGGGACCTTTGTCCTGTTTCACAGGCTCGGTCCCTAATAATAACAACGGCTTAAACAATTAGGAAAACTATAACGCCACTATGTAGATAATATTCCTTGTTTTTGTTTATTGAAGCGATATATGCAGGGATAGACAGTCAGGAACCTGTTGGGACAGCTCAGCCTAAAAGCATGTGGTCACTGATTACACCAGGAACGTCACCTCACCTGAGCTCAGGTGAGTCACACGTTTACACTCCCATGTTCCATTGCTGGATATCTGCCAGCATTACACATGACTAATACACGCAAGCCAGGGCTTGTTCCGCCGAATCTCTCTGTCTCACCCTCGCTCTCTCAAGACTCGCGACTTCAAGGGCGTCGTTGGCACGGAAAGCGCACATTACCACATTTAAGCGGACATCTCTCACTCCCGAACTCCCTCGCCCACACACGCTTCTCTCTCTCTCTCTCTCTCTCTCTCTCTCTCTCTCTATACCTCTCACTCCCTCTCTCTCTTTTTCTCTCCCGTTCTCTCTCTCTTTTTCTCTCCCGTTCTCTCTCTCTTCTACACGAATATACAGCGTGTGTGTGTGTGTGTGTGTGTGTGTGTGTGTGTGTGTGTGTGTGTGTGTGTGTGTGTGTGTGTGTGTGTGTGTATGTGTGTGTGTGTGTGTGTGTGTTGTGTGAGTTGTGTGTGCAAGCAAGCCATGCTTTCAGCCAATTGACACCTTCCCTGTAACTTAACACCCACAGACTCATGGTCCAATTAAAAGATGCTAATGCTGCGACGACTTCAGCATGAATTATCAGAGACATCACCAGATGACCCGTGAGTCACATATCCAGATCTTCATTGCGACTTCCTGAATTGGACCTGCAAACTTTCATTGTGCGCTGTGTATAGTTTGCTTTTTTTTATTGTTCACCATACTACAACACAAGATCCTACTATAAATGTCCCCGTTTGTGGGACAAATAAAGGGTTTTCTTATCTTATCTTATCTATACTAGTTACACCAATATGAAACTAGAGATACGTAAGATAGAAGATAGATAGAAGATAGAACGTAACAAGTAATAAAACAAAAGGACAACATCATCTCTGAAGCCTATGATAAAAAGGTAGGTACTTTCATTAAATTTTTTCCCAAAATGAATACCATATTCCGTATTGCCGACATAACCAATGGAACAACCAACAATGATCACTCTTCGGTGTAAATGTTAGAATGCCAGCGATAGAAAAGTATACAAGAGAATATACAAGTATCACTTCTGATCACTTCTAAAATCATAAATATTATTAGAATTGTATGTTATTTCATTTCACCACATGGACCCTCTGTAAAAAGGGAAGTTGCTCTTTGGTAAAACGTAAGGCGTTCAGACACTCCCAGTGGAGTCCAGAGTTCCCCCTGGAGATGCTAACGTGATCGTCAACAATTCATTGGACGCTTATCTTATTTACCCATAACACTTCGGCTAGAGATCCTGTTTAAAATCGATGTAGGCCTACTTAAAGCACGGCGAACCAGTTTCAGACCCAGTTTAAGAATCATGAATTGTTATACCGCGAAGTCAACGTGGGCTGAAGGTTTACGTTGGCCCATCCTCAGCACAACTCCACCGTGTCAGATGTGGAGAACAAAACAACCTAGGGCAGGGGTCTCCAACGCGTCACTGATTATTTGTGATTATTTGCCCATTAGTTATCAATAAAACGGTGGTGCTGCTTAAAATGTACTATTTTCACGAAGAGTGGGAAACAGTTGTTTTGTTTCACAAACGTAACGTGATGTTTTAATGCAAAATGTGAGTTGTGGACACCAACATTTTGTAAATGTTCAGGCAAAACAAGCTTATTCCGTTTGTTTAGGTTGAAATCAACTATGACAATAAATGTTATAAAACATGAGTAGCTCTCGGCCATTTCAATTAAATAAAAGTACCTCTCAGAGGAAAAAAACGTTGGAGACCCTTGAGGTTATTGTGATCTTCATAAACATAGCCTATTATTACACTTATTTCCCGTGTCAGCTTTTTAAAAGTAGCAAAGTACATGAGTTGTATTATTCCCAGTCAAGTTTGGGGGGTTTCACATGTCAACGTGACCCGGCATCACGAAGCTGTAGGCGAACAGCCTGCCCTACATGTGTATTTTCCCTTACTTAAAGTTTTTTTGCAAACACAGATTAATACATCAATCTTAAATAACCTTTTTTATTTTATTTTTTTTATTTCGACACCCCTTTTTACGAGGCAACGAGTACGGTTGTGCTGGTGCTCATATTTGCATATTTTTTTTTTACTTTGCAGAAGGTTATTATTATTTATCTATATTTATTTTATTTTCATCTTCATATTCTGATTATTGATATTATTGGGTCACTGCGCCAATCGACGTGCGGCGCTCCTCCCAACCAGAGGGAGCCTACTGACCGTGTGACTCAGTAGGACGACGGCATCACACGACTCAAGTTATCTGACTCAATCAATCAGCGTTTCTGTGACGCAGGGCTGCATTCTTTTCCCATTGGAGACTCAACTTCCATGTTATAACATTCGCGGCAATGCACACACTCGTTTGGAAATGACTCAACAAGTGACACAACCTTTCACCGTCGGGCGACGTGAAATGTGCACAAAAAGAGAAAGTTGGCAACATCTCGGGTCTGCAACTTTCATCGACTCCCCGTGAACGCTATGGACTCCGGGCCATTGCATTTCTAAAAACAAATAAACGAGAATAATAGAAACGATTAGATTTTTTTTTACGTTGTGGTACGATGCAACGTAGGCTATAGGCCACGACAGTAGAAGAAAAGACCCACACGCCAAACGCATTCGTCCCAACTGTACAGCACACAATACATCGCGTTTTCTAACTATATAAGAATGGCATGACACAGATATGATTCAACACACACAATCATTCTCAGGACATATAGCCTATATACACACAGTATATATTTATCCTTTGCTTGGTTTTGCAAACCAAGCTGTCGTTGACAAATAAACATTGGCGTACAGCCACTGTCGTCCTATACCGAAACATTACACCAAAGTGTGTCAGAGAGGAGAGAGGGGGGGGGGGGGGGGGGGGGAGTGGTCCTATCAGCAAAATATAAGAGTAGATCCACCAACAGCTGACACTCGCATACTCGCAGTCGAACCGCTGGAAAGCACTCGGGATAATAACTTGTGTTGGAGCAGCGAAGCGCTTTGGAGGCGACGTTTACGCGCGCCCCCGATAAAACACTTTGGTTTGGCTTGACTCTGCTCTCTCGCTCGCTCGCTCTCGGATGTACTGTACGTCTGTCAGCCGGAGACCTAGACGCACGCTGCGCGAAATGGTTTTTCCCGACGGACTTCAGTGAAGACGGTAAGAGGCGTCCAAACCGCACTGTTTGTTTCACGCAATGCATGAATACCGCGCACCGATGGAGACACGCGCTTTGCTTTACGATCACATTTAGCCCGTTTAGCGGTCGCTTCGTATCCAAAGGTGAAGCTGACGAAATCTAACCCATCCGCTTGGAATTAAAGACATTGTAGAAATGCGTTCTGGAGATCATTACCGCAGCGCTTGTGTTTATTCCGCAATTTGATTTGAGTGTGACGGCTATAAATGTAGGGCTGCCCTCAAAAGTTTGATTCTTCATGTCCAAAGATTTCAACAAAATAGAAAAAAATATATAGGCCTATTATTAATAGAAATAATGTAAATGTCAATTAAACAGGTAACGCTGTCAATTACAGTCTTTGTTTAGACGTAGTCTACTACATCCTCGGATCAATTGAAATAACCTCCTGTAAAATCGACACACTGTAATTATAATGCATAACACATGTTAGACTAAACGGACCCTTTTTGCGAGCAATAAAATGCATTTTTCTGTGTGTGCAGTCAACGCCTCGACGCCTTTCACGTTTTAATGAAGTTTGAAGGATGAACCTGCTTTGCTCTTCAACAAATGCGCTGCCAGTTAGTTTATGATAGTAGGTGCCGTCGCCCACTGCGTGTCTATGGGTGGTCGCTTAGACACACAGCACCACGGTGACGGCAATTAAAGTCCACGGCGCGCAGAGAGGCGCAGCCAAATGACCCCTGCGCTCATAAATGGCCCATGCAACACCCTGAACATAAACTGCCATTTCATTCAGTGTTATTTTACTCTTTTCCAGCTACTGCCGCCGGCGGAGAAGGAGCCGAGTCCCGTTTATTGTTTTTCCATTTCCAAGCGGAACCATTGTCCCCGGGCAGCTGTTCCTTCGATGTGGGAATCGGTTCCGGTCTCCTCGCCAGGCTGAAATCCTCCCGGGTCAGGACATCCGTCATGGCGGCCTTCCTCTTCGGGCTGCTGTTCTTCGCCATGCAGTCGGCCCCCGTCCCCTCCGCGCCCGCGTCCTACTCCCCCTCCTCCCCGTCGCCCGGCGCTGACCCGAGCGACGAGGGCGACGGCGCTGGCGCCGCGGCCCGCCTCGCCCACGCCAACGGGACGGTCCAGCGGCTGCCCGACATCGTGATCATCGGCGTGCGCAAGGGCGGCACGCGGGCGCTCATCGAGATGCTCAGCCTGCACAGCGCGGTGGCGGCCGCCGAGAACGAGGTGCACTTCTTCGACTGGGAGAGCCACTTCCAGAAGGGCCTGCCCTGGTACCTCAGCCAGATGCCCTACGCCCTGCCGGGGCAGCTGACGGTGGAGAAGACCCCCGCCTACTTCACCTCCAGCAAGGTCCCCGGGCGGCTGCGCCGGGTGAACCCCGGTGCCAAGCTGCTGCTGATCCTGCGGGACCCCACGGAGCGCGTGCTCTCCGACTACACGCAGGTGTCCTACAACCGCCTGCAGAAGCACAAGCAGCATCAGCCCATCGAGGAGGTGCTGGTGAGGGACGGCGAGGTCAACCTGGGCTACAAGGCGCTGAACCGCAGCCTGTACTATGTGCACATGCAGAACTGGCTGCGCTACTTCCCGCTGGGCAGCATCCACGTGGTGGACGGCGACGCGCTGATCCGGGACCCCTTCCCCGAGGTGAAGCGCGTGGAGCGCTTCCTGCAGCTGCCGCCGCAGATCGACGCGTCCAACTTCTACTTCAACCGGACCAAGGGTTTCTACTGCCTGCGGGACCGCGGCCGGGAGCGCTGCCTGCACGACTCCAAGGGCCGGGCGCACCCCCGGGTGGCCCCCGACATCCTGCACAAACTCTACCGCTTCTTCCACGAGCCAAACAGGAAGTTCTTTGAGCTGGTGGGTCGCACCTTCGACTGGAACTGACGTTTTTTTTTTTTTTTTTTTTCCCCCTCCGTGGGTCCTGTCGCTGCGGTTGCGGTTGCGGTTGCCGGCCGCCGCGCTAGCTTGAAGCATCCGAGCCGTTTGGCTTTCGTCGCGGATGTTTCAATAACATTCGCAATTTTAATACTAACGATTAGCTAAAGCCGAAGAGGCGAAGTGAATTACTCGAGTTGCTCCAGCTAAGTCTATTTTTTTACAAGGAAAACCCGTCGCAGCGGTTGGACTGAACCGGGCGCAAAGGGTCAGTTGGTTAGCATGATTATGACATGCTAATGTCGTTCCGCCGCAGAGTCCACGCCTGACACCCGATGCTGACCACTGTCGTTGACCGTGCGCGTGGAGGCCATTATGTTGTGTGCCATGTTAGGAAGGCGTGCAGCTGTTTAGTTTATGACTGTTGACCCATCGCTCATAACCACACACCATGTTTTGTTTGTTTGGGCGTCCCATGCAGGTAGGTGCTGTGTGATTAGTATGGATTTCATCGTCTTCCATCTGTCTCTCATTTGTTATGCTAAAGATACGTCTATTGCTGCTACATGTCATTTTAGGCACATACTAGACCATATGTATAATCTTTGTTATTATAATATATATATATATATACATATGTTTTAATTGGTTAGACTCTTAATGTCAAATGTCAAAGAATTTTATGTCCAGGCCATGCAAACATATTGTATTTGTTCTGTATATATCTTTTTTTTTTTCTAAAAGTGAAGGATTAACAACATAATAAATATATTTTGTTTTTTAATTTCGTTGAATCTTTCTGCTTTTTATCGACACCCCCTGGCGTGGCAAAGCGTTCTCACGGCGCGGAGCTGAAAGAGACAATATGTACGCCATGCCACGGCCCCCTGGGTTGGGAAACTGTTTGCCTGTGGTTTGATGGTTGTGTGAGAGTCGTTCAAACCCGCTCGTCCTGTTCCTCCACAACAGCCAGCCAATAATAACCCCACGTCCACGGCTTCTGTAAACTTGGTTTCCGTGAAGAACAACTTGCTGTTTCCAATAGTCAGTGTGTAATTACCACGTCGACGGCTTAAGTAAAACTTGTTACCGTGAAAAACAACTCCCTGTTTCAAATAGTCAGTATATAATTACCACGTCGACGGCTTAAGTAAAACTTGTTACCGTGAAAAACAACTTCCTGTTTCAAATAGTCAGTGTATAATTACCACGTCGACGGCTGAAGTAAAACTTGTTTACGTGAAAAATAAACAAATTTTACTTAATCACAATCAATATAACCATTGTGTACGGGTCTGGTCATATAATCACCAGACCCGTACACAAAGGAACCACGGGGTGGGGTGGAGGTCACCTTTGTGACCGTGATCACTCCCAGTGAATGCAGCTAACCTCCGTTAGGCTCCGTGGGAGCATGCCGGGGTCAAGCAGGCAGGACGGAGAGGTCACCGGGCATCGGAAGCCGCGGGGAATCCGCCAGGAAGCGTCTCGCGCAGAAGGCGTGATCGCAGTTTTGTTGTTGTTGTTGTTGTTGTTGTTGTTGTTGTTGTTGTTGTTGTTGTGTTGCGGAAAAAGCCGGGGATTATTTATTCAAATCTTGGTTGGCACTTTGAAAACATCAGCAGCGACGACGTTAAGCCCCAGAAACCTCACTGTTTTTCTTTTGGCCTAGATTTACCCTGAGCCGTATAAAGGGTGTACACAGAATGCTAACTTCATCAGCTTTTAAATGCAGACAAATCACCCCGGCTTTCCCTCTCTCTGTCAGTCTCTCTCTCTCTCTCTCTCTCTCTCTCTCTCTCTCTCTCTCTCTCTCTCTGTCACTGTGTGTCTCTCTCTCTCTGTCAATGTCTCTCTGTCTCTCTTTGTCTCTCTTTCACTGTCTCTCTGCCCTCTCTATTTGTCAGTCTCTCTAGCGCTCTCTCATTGTCTCTCTCTCTCTCTGTCTCTCCCTCTCTTTCTACTCTCTCTCTCTTCAGGTTTCCTGAAGCTGGTCGCAGGAACCAAATGTTCACTTAGATGGCGGCGAGTGCCATTCTCAAAGGCTATCGACGTGACCAAATATGGCCATCGGTGGGGGGAAGGAGGAAGTGGAAATAGAATGACTCTGATGAGTTAACACGTGGAATGATGGACAAACAGGTTGGCTCTTATCATTTGCTGTGTGAAATAACGGCTCACGTTGGCTCGCGTCCTTTTCGTGACCCTGCTACGCTGGTTCCGAGGAACTCAGCGCTGTCTTCACTTTGATAGTCGCATCTAGAAAAAACCTGCAGGGATTCAAATCCCCCCCCCACCTTGGACAGGAAAAAAACACCCCAAGAGCAGAGAGCATAATCTCTGTGTGAGAACTGTCCCTGGGGTGGAATGGGGAGGACGGGTGTGCTGTGTACCTCTGGTCTACACGTTGAAGCCATGGAACAGGTTGGGTTGCAAAGGAAAGGTGCGCAGAGATTCAGGAATTATAAGTTGTAGTGTGTAAAGTGTTTTGCTAACACTTTACAATATTGGTACATTAATTAACAATTCAGAAACATGAGCAGTAATACGCATTATTTTATAGCATTAGGACAGGGTTTAAGGCTAACCCTAACCTAACCCCTAAACCTTTTAAAGATTGTATAAATGAATGAGTAACCAGTAGTTAACACTAGACTACAATGTTTTTGTTAATTAACAGTTAGTTATTGTTTATTGCCAGATTGACTAATGTCAAATCATGTTTAGCGAATGCATCCCCATTATTGTAAAAATGTTACCAATGTTTCTTTCCATTTTATATCACCTTGAAAATGCTTTCAGCGGAGGACTGTTTCATAAAGAACTACGGTTTGTGTGTTTCTTTTCTCCAGCTATGGGGCTGGGAAACTACCCCCCCCCCCCCCCCAATCCTACAGCGCCTCTACAAACTGGGGGCCATGGACACCTCTTTATTGCCCATCAGCGTAGCATCTCCAGGCCCATTAAGAGTCCATCAGCATCCCATCATCCCACTCAGGTGTGGCGCCAACCCGTTCAGACTCTAAAGTCACAGATTTTCCTCCTCCGCTAATATCATCCAATTAACCCGAGACGCATAATTAATTCACCTTGTGGCCAAACACGGAGCGGGGGGAGACACATACCATGGGAGCAGCGGCTGGGATTTATTGCCAACGCATCCCTCATTCCCCCCCCCCCCCCCCCCGACGCCCCCCCGCTGTCTACATTCAGCTGCCGTAACTGAGGTTTTTTTTTCACAGCATCACCCATTTCCCCCAGGCCCATTCTCGCCGTTGTTTCTGAGGGGTCTTGGGTTTTCTCCCTCATCACAATCACTCATTCGGTGGCTTTTCAAAGGACGATGTGGTCCAATTGAAAACAGACTCCCAGCCCCCCCACCCGACCCACACACACACACACACACACACACACACACACACACACACATATACACACACACACACACACACACACACACACACACACACACACACACACACACACACACACACACACACACACATACCCGTTTCCTCCTACTCCCCCCTCTCTCTCTTTCTGGTTACCCAGGGCTGCAACAGATTTTAATTGGAATAGATTGTCTTTTGTGTTCTCAATGTGTGCAGTCCAGCAGAAGTAATGCACGCACAAACACACACACACACACACACACACACACATACTTTAACACACATGCACATAGAGCCAGTGCCTATTGGTTAGTTCAGTTAAATCAATTAGTAGGTCCTTGAGTTTGAGAAGAAAACAACAGTGGAGTCCAAACAGGACAAGTTTTATTTGGAACTTTTACGTGATTCCACAGTCATGTGTTGTCGCGTTGCTAACATGTTAACCTACACCGCGTAAATATGTAGATTAATTCCCTGTGAACCTGATTATGTAATGGGCAAAAAACAAATTGTTTTTGCACATTGTTTTTTTCTGTAAAACAGAAAATAACCAAACCTTTGATACTGCCCAGTGACCTGATGTTGGGTTGACCTTGTTAGAAATACCTCCACACAGTGTGTGTGTGTGTGTGTGGAGTGTGCACATTCAGAGTCTTCTACTATTAGCTGTTATTCCTACAACGGCGTAAAGGCCAGCTGATACGAGATAGTTAGTCTCAAATTAGCTGTTCTTCTCGCCAATGTTTGATACTACTATCCGGCATCTACGGATCGGCAGATCTCAGAGACACTGCGCTGAAGATACCTTCATGTCATGAGGCTTGTAACGCCTGCATTTTGCTGCAACGGCGGCACAAAATATGACCCGGAAGACGCAAGCGATAACCTTAAAGCCAGGACGGAGCTTCACAAGTCCTCTGACTGAACCCCGGTGAGGAGAGGACTGGATGTAAATAATAATTTCAATAAGATTATTAGGCGGCGGCCAAGTTTAGGGAAAACTAAAGATAAAGGTTTGTGAAATCATGTTATTGCAGCGTTGTGAATTTGCTGGTCTTTGGTGCCAAATACTCCCTGAGTGGTTTAACAGCCACTCACCAAGATAATGCCACAACAGGCAGGCGGGGCGGGGATAGCACAAGCCTGAAATGTATACTAAATCATTCCTAGTTTCAACATTTTGAGAGGGTTTGAATTCGCTCCACCACCGTTTTATCTGAAAAACCCTACGGGCAGTTTTTGTGATCGAATTGGAATTGGAGTGTTCCTCCCATGCTGTTTTGGTTCATGTTCATTACACTATTAATAGTGTTCCTCCGTTTTTTTTTAAGTTTGTGGTTAATTGAGTGCAAAAATCGGCTTTGCCGAGTCGTCTGCTTAAGGTCTCTGAGAGCCTCCCGCCCGCCCCCCCCCCCCCCCCCCCCCCCCCACCCCCACATCAACTCGCACATTGTAACAAATTCATTTTGGGAGAGAGTTCTAGGGAGGCGAGGTGGGGGGAGGGATGGGGTGGGGGGGAGGTGTTATTACTCCCTTTTTTAGCCAGTAAACCTTGTTGAGTTTCTGGGCGTCATCCTGAGTGATGCATCCTGGGACGGCGTGTCCCCCAGCGTTCACAGGAGATCCAGCCGTCCACACCGTCTCTGCTCCGGCGTGTCGTCCAGGAGGGGACAGGAAGGCACTACGGCGCGGAGGACAGAACACTGTCTGAGTGCAGAGCAGAACCCTCTTTCACTGGTACAGGCAGAGATTGGAGAAAACAATAGTATATTTTTGTTAAACACGGACAGGACTTCCAAATCATTGAGGAAATAGGCCGAATACCATGTCAGAAAAAAAAGGCACAAAAAAAAACAAGGGTTTTTGGTTCACTGGCACTTCAACGCAAAGAGACCACCCAGTTACAAGAGTCCTCTCCTGCTTCCATCTGTTGACCTGACAAGTTCTAGAAGAAGAAGAGGCAAACCCGCCCCCCCCCCCCCAAAAAAAAAAAAAAAAAAAAAACCCAGTGACGTTCTGGGGACCAGAGATGAAAAAAAAAAAAAGTTACAACGTCTTGGCTGAGGCCCAGCCTCCTTTGACTTCCAAGACATTTGCAGCATTTCAGAGCCACTGCCTCTCTGTGACAGAGAGAGAAAGCTCTTTTTTTGGCAGAGGATGAGGAGAATAAATGTGTTGGATCACCTTAATTAGGGAGTGCCAGCATGGTTGAGAGGGGTTTTTCTGCTTTTAGATCGCTCTGGGCACCAAAGCCCCCCCCCCCCCCCCCCCCCCCCCCCCACCGCCCGTGCTGTTTATTAAAGCTTTGAATTCATTCTCAGACTCAACAGCACAACAGACACTGTGTGCATATCACACTCCAGAAATATATGAAACCGATGAATGACTTGCTACTTTCTTCAATCCAGTTAATTTGTTTGGTGCTAGTTACACACACACACGGAGTTTATTTGTTAAAACAAACAAAGTTCGGTGAAGTTTATTCAAACAAATAAACGGATACGATCCTTTCAACAACAAAAAACGCGACTTTCAAGTAAACTCTCAAAGTAAACGGCGAAAACACTTAGGAGCGCAACTATCATTACGACATCACAAAAGTCTTGTTCCTCCTCGGTACGATTAACCTCCACGCACGTGTTTTCGTTGCAAGGCGTTTGCTCTTGTGTGCCGCATTCCTGCCAGAGCAAGGGGTACCCTCCCCGGTCGGAGAGGGGGCTGCGTTATCAGCCGGCCCCTGGCATTGAGGCCCAGGGCTGGCGGAGGACCCGTCTCCCGGGCCAAGGATAACAACCCCCTGCCATAACACATCTCCTGGGGTAGGAGCTGCACTGGGCCAGCCATAGAGCCAACGTTCCCCTTCCAGCTGTGCATGTGTGCGTGTGCATAGGATTGTGCATGTGGTTGTGTGTGTGTGTGCTTCAAAGATATGTGTGTGTGTGTGGTGGTGTGTGTGTTTTTCCACATTCCTGCATGCCTCTAGGATTTACAGTTTTGTACGGGGTTCTGTGTGTGTGTGTGTGTGTGTGTGTGTGTGTGTGTGTGTGTGTGTGTGTGTGTGTGTGCGTGTGTATGTGTGTGTGTGTGTGTGTGTGTGTGTGTGTGTGTGTGTGTGTGTGTGTGTGTGTGTGTGTTTGTGTGTGCGTGTGTGTGTGTTCTTGGTGCTTGTTTGCTAATGACCCCCCTATCGCTGAAGTTCTTGAACGGCCCGGTGTGGATTCTGTAGCTGGAACAGTCCCTCGTGTTTGACTCAATATTTTCCATGTGCTACAGACATTGCTAAGAGCCCATTTGGATGTTACTCATACTGGCAATGGACTTCACTGTTCCACATCACCAGATCTCTGGTCTGGTAAACATTGTCTCTGGCGCATCAAAAAATACATCACAACGGCAAGAGGTTTCTACTCTGTGTGAGAGAGAGTGTGTGTGTGTGTGTGTGTGTGTGTGTGTGTGTGTATCACTGTGTAAATGTGCGTCAGTGCAATGCACTCGCGTCACTGACTCCGCGTTATGTGAGTGCGCGTTGTGCGTGCGTCCCAATGTGCTTCACGTCACGGGGTCCACGCGAGCGTGAGTTCAGTCGCGGGGCGAAACGACATCCTCTTGGCCGGCGAGGGCGGTCGTTTGATCGAAGCCATGTGTTGCCGTGGCGATTGCATGATAAATATTGTCACGGTGCCAAACGCACACGCTCCCAGACTGACCGGGTTCCCGGCGGAGTACCGGCACACAGACACACACTGGATCCACCAGAGAGACGGGAGACACATGCGCACCACCGCACACACAAACACAGGCACGCACTAAACCCTGACCCTATTTTAAGGACTGGATCTGACTGAATGTTTCTCAGCCCCCATTCCTCCTCCTCCTCCATCTCCTCCTCCATGGTCACCGGTTTGTTAGAGACGGGCTTTCCTTGCACGGTACCATTGTGGGCTTAGAAAAATACACTCGTAAAATTGCAGGGGGAGATGATTTATGCAAACACTTTCTCAACAACCCGCACTGAGAGACGTTTCACAGCTGCCTATCGGATCCGTCCCAAGTCCAACATTTCCCGTACGCGCTTTGTCTTGCACGGTGTCCGAGCTGAGTGGCTCCAAGAGCGTCCTCGTCCATCAAAATCACTCTGAACAAAACAAAAACAGGTGCTTTCCGCGTTGACCAGAGGATGACTAAATTACATGGCATCAAGCCGAGGACAGGCGAGGTTCTCTCTACGGGGCTATTTCTGTGAAGACGAAGGAGAACCAAAAAAAAATTTCGACGGCTCGTTCCGCGATTGACCCCCGCGAGTCTGGGGGCTCTATCGTCGGCCAGGCTCCCGCTTTCCTTTTTCAAGCATC
>JAXIVH010000413.1:30793-105566 GCA_036785325.1 Urophycis tenuis
GTATGTGTGACTGTGTGTGTGTGTGTTGTGTGACTGTGTGTGTGTGTGTGACTGTGTGTGCGTGACTGTGTGTGTGTTTGTGTGTGTGTGGTGTTGTGTGTGACTGTGTGTGTGTGTGTGTGTGTGTGTGTGTGTGGTGTGTTGTGTGTGTGTGTGTGTGCGTGTGCTCACACACAACTCTCTCTCGCTCCATTTCCCCCCCCCGTGCACAACCTCCTCCTGGTCGCCGCTTATTTAACACGTTGATCTGACACCCGCTTACACATCTCTGGGTGTGTGTGCTTCATCTCTCCCTGCTACGTGTGGATGTGTGTGTGTGTGTATGTGTGTGTTTCTGTGTGTGTGTGTGTGTGTGGTGTGCTGTGTGTGTGTGTGTCTGTTTAATTGTGTGTGTGTGTGTTTGTGCTAACGAAAAACAATGAAAGAGTGTTTTTTCTTCGGGTTATTTGCTTCCCTATCCTTGAGAGAGAGAGAAAGAAAAGTGAAGAGAGAGGAGAGAGAGAGTGAGTGTGTTTCCTGTTTTTGAGGGATGTGTGTGTGGTCACGGCATGCGGGGTCATGCATGTGTGTATTTGGTGAGGTGTGTGTACAAACTTTCTTGTGTGTGTGTGTGATGTGTGTGAAGACAACCTTCTGCGTGCATGTGTGTAATTTGTGAGTGTGTGTACGAACGTCATTGTGTGTGTGTGTGTGTGTGTGTGTGTGTGTGTGTGTGTGTGTGTGCTGTGTGTGCTGTCTGTGAAGACATCCTTGTGAGTGCATGTGTGTATTGGTGAGTGTGTGTTCGAACGTTATTGGAGTGTATGTGTGTATTTGTGTGTGTGTTTGACGTTATTGTGTGTGGTGTGTGTGTGTGTGTGTGTGTGGGCGTATGTGTGTGTGTGTGTGTGTGTGTGTGTGTGTGTGTGTGAAGACAACCTTGTGAGTGCCTGTGTGTATTGAAGGTGTGTGCGGAGTGAGACCGTAGTGGCTTTTAGCACCCCGCCGTCCCACGTGACGTCTGATCTCCCATCGATTTGTTCGCTCAACCCACGACGAGAATGATAAATTCACAACAAGCGGTGAAAGAAAACTTTTCCCCCCTAAAGAGCACAGGACGGCCGCGTACTCCGACGGGAAGCCCGGTCCACGCCATCGTCCCAGGAATAACAGAAACGCATTCTGTTTTATGCTGCTGACTCTAGCCCCTGAGCGCCATTGTTGGTTTGCCCGCTAGCTCTTTAGCGTTCATAACGTGACCCTGGTTGTGGGTAGTCATGCTGTGTGTAGCGCTAAGCGAGCGAGCCAGCGACTGGGCCCACGTGAGCAAAATGGGCGCCGCGAGTGAATGATTGGGGGCGAGCGGAGTGAGTGTTTAAATGAGCAAATGATGAAGTCAATTCATAAATATTGCGCCCAAGTGGAGGTAAATAATATATGACTGTGTATGTGTGAGTGAAGCCTCCTCTGGGGCGGGGGAGGGAACTGTGTTCCTCGCGTGCAGCCATACCCCCGCACTCCTAACCCGAGCTCAGCTGTTGCTCCAACCTTGAGCCCATGGGTTTCTCCAACAGGAAAGGGAGAGAGAGAGAGAGAGGACAGAGAGAGAGAGAGAGAGAGAGAGAGAGAGTGAGAGTGAGAGTGAGAGTGAGAGTGAGAGGAGAGAGAGAGAGAGAGGAGAGAGAGAGAGAGAGTGAAGGGAGAGTGAGACGAGAGAGAGAGAGAGAGAGAGAGAGAGAGAGGGCCCGCGTCTGGGTCTGTCCGCCGATGATTTGTTATTCAGTGAACCGCATCCTAGAGAAATGGATTTACTGGCACATGCCCTCTGCAGACAAATGAAGTGCCCCCCCCCCCCTCCACACACACACACACACACACACACACACACACCTCAGACATCTGATTCGTGGCACGGCCCACGTGGCCCCGCGCAGCTTTCTGTAGGAGTTGCCCGCGGAACCGAAACGCATTCCGAGCGCGCCACAGACTTTGGGGGTGATGGTGACGGAGATAACACAGAGAAGCGAACGGGCGGAGCCCGCGGCGGGGGAAGGGAGAAGAGGCGAGAGGGAAGGGGAGGAGGAGCGAGGCGTAGAGGGGGGGGGGCAGTGGATTATACGGGCAGGAGAAGAGGAGGGGAGGAGGAGGAGAAGGAGAGGTGATGAGTGGAGATGAGAGCAGAGGAGAAGAGACAGGCGAGGTGTCTGTAAATTAGATGGACAGAAGGAGAGAGGAGAGGGGAATAAAGCAGGGGAGTGGGCGAGAGAGCACAAGAGAGGCGTCGAGAGGAGGAGAGAGGCCAGAGAGGGGGGGGGGTTAGATGGACAGAAGGAGCGGCTCACTGGATGGGATTGATCATTTTCATTCTTGGAGCAAAGAACCACATTCGCTCTGCATCCAACTGAGAGGGTGGGGGGTTGGCACTGTGTGAGCTGTCGTCAGAGCCCCGGTACACCCTGAGCAAGATTTGACTTTTAATACTTGGCCCTCAAGAGAACAACAACGTCTTTTTTTTTTTTTTTCCTGTTTGTGGCGTTGGTCCAACCTTGTGGGCACCCAGACGTGCTCGCTATCGAACACAGATCCCTCGGCGTCAACCATTTAATCCTCATCCCCCCCCCCCCGCCCCCCGCCCACCCCCACAAGAGTTTATAAGACGAAGGGCAGATTTACGTCTGACTTTGATGTCAGACGTTCCCTATGTCTTGCCTGATGTTGCCTTTAAACGTGTGGCTTCTGCGGGGGGATTCGGACAATCTGGTGATCAGAAAACCTTGTGTACGTTTCCCATGTCTCCAGATCTGAGATGTCATAAAAACCACACTGACAGGCGCAGTTACGGCAGGAATGCGGTCCGTTTACTGCTGCGATTCCCCCGTAAGGAATTTGAAAAAGAAATCTCACCCAAAGAGAGATATGCAGACTTCACAGCACTTTGATATAAAAATATAGCTCTTGCATCATTTCAAAAGCATGAATAACTTCTGAGCTACATAAAAAACAACAACTGTGTAATTACATTTGACTCATTATGTGCGGAATAATATTTTGGTTTCCCAAACACT
This sequence comes from Urophycis tenuis, assembly GCA_036785325.1. NCBI lineage: Eukaryota > Metazoa > Chordata > Actinopteri > Gadiformes > Phycidae > Urophycis > Urophycis tenuis. Next base: position 33,838 of record JAXIVH010000413.1, read on the forward strand.
AACACCGTTTCTATTTCAGGGCCTCCATGCACAGTAAACCAATCTCTCTGGAGCCTCGAGTTTTTTTTTTTTTTTTCAATTTCCCTTCCTATCTCGTCTTTTTGTGAGTAATATTTCCCAGGGGAAGATGTTGCTTGCGAAAGTAGTCAAATAATTTCCTTTCATCTATCCAATACTAAGCCAACTAATTTAATTTCTTACTTATGCACTGTATATTGTATGCAGGAATTTGCATAACAATTAATGCGGCACAGTGGGATGTATTTATCTTGTGATGCCATACTTTGATGCATTAATACATTTATGTGTGGATTAGCAAGAGCTGGAGTAGCCTGCACAGCCCTGAGTGTTAGTGTAGGAAGAGATTGTAGACACCGAACAAAACATGTTGGATCTCCGTCCTATTGGATGTATGACGCATAGCATGCGATACATATTTAGTGAAATAACATGTCTGAGCTTCAGCCGTTCATTCGGCACATGTGGCGAGAGCAAAAAAGGGGGACTTGTTTAAAATTCACTCCAAATCATACACTTCACCCTCATGCTGATTTTTCATTATCCGCTTGAAAATGGAAAACTGTGTGGTTGAAAAAGGGTCGACGCGGCATTCTGATTCAAGTGCACGACAAAGGTCAACAGATTGATCCCAGGCCCTTAGAATGACACGTCAGGTCGTGTTTACAGCCGCCGCAAACGCAATTGTCAAAGATTGACATTTAGTCATTAACAGACAACGCGCGTGTTTGTCATTTCAGGGCGAGTGCTCCATCCAGACAGAGTGGGAGAACACATACACACTCATACGAGGAGGACCAGACTGAAAGCAATCAGAATCCTCCCTCAGTGTGGACACCTGTAGTCACTGACCTCATAATGGAGTGCAGGCCACGCTGTCAGGTTCCACACTCCACATTGGGCTTACGGTAAATTGCACCTTGGGGATGGTGGTGGTGGTGGTGGTGGTGGTGGGGGTGGCGGTGGTGGGGATCCTCGGTGAGCAAAACTGGTATGAGATGTGACCTTTAACAGTAGCCAAACCGCTGGCGTTAAACTACCACACCTACCTTCATGAAGTGGACCCATTCTTCTTACCTGACTCAGAAAGGGAGAGAGAGACAAAGAGAAAGAGAAAGAGAGAGATGGGGGGGAGGTATGTCTGCTTTGATGATGTGGTTGATTTTTTTTTTCTGAGACAATATTGTGTGTTTATTTGTTAATATACTCAGATAATTCGGTACACAGTACAACGCGGTACATTTCTTTCTCAATCTCAAATCCAAGAATTTCATTTTTCATTTTTCGTGATCAGTGCCGCCACCTAGTGGTAAGATTGACAAAGGTTTTCTGTGGACGGTTGTCATTCAAGAATGTAATTCTGTTCATGTGGTTATTTTATATGTACTTACATAACTCAGCTGTTGTGGGTTGTTATTAGCATTAGTAGAAGTAGCACCGAGGGAGCGAGAGGGAGAAGTTTAACTGCTAATTTATCTATTACATCTATTCTTTGCTGAAAATCCAAATTTCCATTCAGTTTGGTTCTCTGCACGATATCATGTACATCAAGGATGTTGAGTATGTGAAATAACACACACACACACACACACACACACACACACTCTCTGCCATGGCACGGGTTTGGTGGGGTGTGGTGGTGGTGGTGGGGGGGGGATCTAAACAAGGCTGGCTGAGATGAGCTCTGCTCTAACCTAATGGGTTTGGGTGCTGTCCAGCGGGGGACAAAGCTCCGGCCAGCGCTGAGACCACGGCCCGTGGACACACAGGGACGCGGCGCCGGACTGCCTTCCCCATCGCTGTCGTCGTGACGCGCGGGATGTGAGCCGAGGTGGGGCCAGAGAGGGACCTCTGCGCTTCAGTGGTGGAGGTGGGTGGTGTGTTTTTTTTTTTTTTTTAACTCATTCTCTCTGCACTTCGGTGCACCTGCACGCTTTGTCTCCTGTTTCCAATCTCAAGCCTTCTGCTCGTCAAATAAAACCCACACCCAAATCACTTGGGTGTGAGAGGGCACAAGCCACTGGGGCAGAAGATGGCTTTAGGTGTTTGGTCACCAGACCGGAACTGACCAGACCAGACCAAAACACCAGAACACCACCAGTAATCTGTTTAAAAATAGTTACACACAGTCTGACAACCACATTGACAGTTTCACCACAGGAATTCACACTTCACACTTCACACACACACACACACACACACACACACACACACACACACACACACACACACACACACACACACACACACACACACACACACACACACACACACACACACACACGACATGTTTTTTACAGCAAGTTCAGACTAAAGAGTTTTGGTCTAGACCTGCTCTATATGTAAGGTGTCTTGAGATAACTTCTACTATGATTTGGTGCAATATCAATCCAATTGAACTTGATTGAATTGAATTCAGACTCAGCATTAGCTTCATCATTCCTCCACTGTCTAGCACAATGGAAGGATGGAATTCAAGTCAACAACCCCATCCGTTTTTTTTTTTTTTTTTTTTTTGCAAATGAACTTCGATAGTATAGTATAGTGATAGTATAATACGTAGTTTGCACTCCAAATCACATATCCCCTGAACCCGTCTGTTCCCTAGCTCTTGATTCATTGAGCATAAGATGTCCAGCACATTTCATCTTAAGAAATGAACAGCAGCCACACGCCATGTGGCCATTATGAAACACTCAAACTGTTTGTGTTTCTGTGTTAACATTACCATAATGGCATTTGTGTTTAGCGATTTAATCACCGCAAGGCGCTCGGGTGATCATTCAAAAGTTTGCCGACAGATAGAGATAGAGAGAGAGAGAGAGAGAGAGAGAGAGAGAGAGAGAGAGAGAGAGAGAGAGAGAGAGAGAGAGAGAGAGAGAGAGAGAGAGAGAGAGAGAGAGAGAGGACGCCGCCGTTCTGTAGTGCTCAGCATCATGACGGCTCTCACCTCATTAGCCAGAGAGAGAGAGAGAGCGAGAGAGCGAGAGCGAGAGAGAGAGAGAGAGAGCTCTGTTCTCTCTCTCTCTCTCCGACGCGCATCTTCCGGGGACTCCACTTCCCAGCAGGAGCGGCGGCTGAGATAAATAAGGAATAATCAACGGGTTCCCCCGCGCTGTGAGTGAGCTGACCCCAATACGAGGCTCGGCGCCGTCGAGGTAGCCCCACGCGTTGCGTCGCCACGTCACTGCGAACGGACGGCGATCTAAATGAGGGTCATTAGTAACGCGTGGCGGTAATGGCTCGTGACGGAGATGAGGGATTGTGTGTGTGTCGTCTCCGACACTCCGGAATGCTAAAGCTGGCATATTTCAGAAATAATGTACACCATATTGACTGTTGTTGTGTTACTTTATTGTTCAGCATCCCGTGGGTTTTTCAGTCACAAACTTACTTGCAGTGAACAAAAAAGAGAGAGAGAGAGAGAGAGAGAGAGAGGCCATTATCTGGATGATAATCCTTCAGCGTGCCTCCGGGTCACAGCTAGAGAGGAACATTGTCTTATTGTCGTGCAGAGAAGCGGTCGACACAGATGCCCACACAGACCGTGCTGGTGGTAATCACTATGCTGCTGTTCTCCAGCAGTCCTACACGGAAATAACACCGCCTATGTCAGAACTGAAGGAGAAGGCCTTCGGGCGGCAGTAGCTCAGTGGGTAGAGCGGGCAGACAGAGCGGGTCGTCCACTAACCGTAGGGTCGGCGGTTCGATCCCCTCCTCCCCCAACTGTCCACATGTCAAAGTGTCCTTGAGCAAGACACTGAACCCCAACTTGCTCCCTGGGCTGCTGAACATAGCAGCCCCACTGCTCCTATGTACCACAGAGAACATATTTCGTTCCCATATCTAAAAACCACTGAGAACCACCAAAAATGAATAAAGACCAAAAGGTCCTGTCCTCTCGTTAGGCCTCATTATGCATCTTCTGTGTGGTGTTTAACCTTTGAAGTGCTTCTACAAACTCAAAACACAATGAAGCAGCCTGCTTATACAAGCAGGCCTGGCCATGACACTGTGCGGCCGAAATCCACCAGCACAACACATCTTCCTGCCAGGCCGGTGTCCAGAACATTCACTACTGACAGTGTCCTCGGCCGACACACACACACACACACACACACACACACACACACACACACACACACACACACACACACACACACACACACACACACACACAGACACACACACACACACACACACGGCCGGGGGTCCATCCATTACATCCCGACCTTGACCGCCCTGCTCCCTCGGACGCCCCGTGGGGCGAAGAGAGTGACTAATGCCTTCTCCTGATGTCGCCGCCTCCTCGCATTGCTCCTGTGCCCGCAGCAGCAGCAGCAGCAGCAGCAGCAGCATCAGAATCCCACTCCGCCGTCTACAGATTTCTATCTCGCCTTGCGCCCGTTTTAATTATTCACACCGCTCTCCACCACACTCTTATCAGGGACCGTAGGCCAGGTTCACCCCCCTGCACCCCCCCCCCCCCCTCCCTCCCTCCCACCTCACACCCCCCGCCCCCCCCCCCCCCCCCGCCCTCACCCCCCTCACCCGATCCGTCCTGCTCCTCATCCTTATCTCTCCATCTCTTTCTAAATCTAGCCGGTGACTTGACACAGTTATTCATCTGAAAAGGGAAAGGCCTCCAGCGTGGCGTGCAGGCACACATGTCATGAGAAACGGAGGACCCAGACGACCTTCGGCTCAAGTGTAGACCGCCGCGGAACGACTCGTCGTTTACCCCGCGCGCGACTTTGATGGCGGCGGTGGTTCGTCACCCGAGTTGAAACTTGATGAGTTTGTGTCTGATCAACTGTCCGTTACAGACCGCGCGATTTGAAGACGGCTGTTGGCTCCTCGTTAGCTCGTTAGCCGTTTGTTGCGGGACAGTATGTGACATGTATGGTCAAGCAAAAAAAAAAAAAAAAAAAACATTTGTGATATTATGTCAAATTAAGATCAAGTTCCTCTACATCTCAAAGGTGCCAAGCAATTTGATGAAATAATTTGCCCTAAGCTAGTATCTGTTGAATCTGCTGTGGATGCAAGTTACAGTTCAACAAATGAAAGTTCTGTGTTGGTACTTGGCTGTGGACAGAGGGTGTATCAACAGTGTAAATTAATTATCTCATTGATTTATGTCAGTGCTCATTCTTCAACATAAAATTGACTTTAGCAGTCACTAATTAGTTTATAAACACATTACAAACTCTGTGTCTCTTTCTATCTCCCTCTCTCTTTCTCTGTCTCACACTGTGCCTTGTTCATACTCACTCATGTGCACGCACGCACTCACGCACGCACGCACGCACGCACGCACGCACGCACGCACGCACGCACGCACGCACGCACGCACGCACACGCACACACACACACACACACACACACACACACACACACACACACACACACAGGTTTTGGCTCTAATTTCTTGGGGACAGGTCCAGGACAGAGGACCGGCTAGATTGACAGGCCGATGGTTGCTGTGGATGAGGGGAAGTTGTGGAGGTGTTTGGGATGGGGGGGGGGGTTGGCGTTGATCGCAGCTCAGAGATAAGCATCAGTGAGAATCTGAGAGGCTAAGATGCTAATCTTCCACAGGAAGTCAGGCTATAGCATTGCAGAGGAAACCACAGGAGAGCAACTGACCTTGTAGCGCTCAGCACACAGGAAGCTGCTGCCTGCCTTCAAGAGTAGTGGTGTGCGTGTGTGTTTGCATGTGAGAATCTGTGTGGTGTGTGCTTTTCAACTTGCATTACAAAAAGCTGTGAAGCATTGACGTTAAAGCAAAGCTTTTTTCCTGACGCTTATAACACAAAAAACAAACATTGCTCGGAAATGTATTCCCCAAATGAAAATCTGTGTTTGAGAGTGAGTCACACAACGGATATTCAAACAAAACCACAAGTTTCCTTGGGTATCAACAACTGTTCCTTTTGTCACCATTCTCATTGAGAAACTCATTTGCACCTTATGTGCCCACACACACAAAACCTCACATTTCACACATCTCACTGCTTACTTAGTGGAACACTCAGGATAAGATTTAATGACTAACATCACACATAGCATTTAATGACCAATACTGTATCACAATCCATGGACAACATTAAGGACAATGTTCATGTCAAACTAATCAATCTACTTACATTTTTTCGATAGTGTTTATATTTTTAGAGAAAGATAGACAAGTCTAAAAAAATGTTATTATAAAGTGTTGGTTAGAGGCCACATCTATGAATACCCAGGGCAGACAAAATTGATTATTGACAGTTGTATGTATGTGAGGGTGTGTACGCTATGAAGACTGCAATCAAATGAATGCAAAGGTTACTCTTGAATGTAATGTGTCATAAATAGAGACCAGGGTGACATAGAGATGCAGCCGTACGGCGCTGGATCTAATGAAAACAGCAAAGGTCACGGGCGGCTCTTCGCACGGCGGAGAGAGAGAGAACGCGGAAATGTCACAGTCATGGATATAAGTAGGAACGACACAATCGGTTTGCGTTGACAAAACCGGATTGGCCCTGATGTACTGTAGGCCTACACAGAACTGGAGCTTTTTGATGCAGGGTGTAACGGGAGACAATCTGCTTTTCCATCTTTGCTGATCAGGAACAAAACCAAAGAAGAAGAAAGACGCCGGGTTCACACTTGAACCGAGCAAATAAAAACTCTTATGACTCGGTATGCTACAAGCACGTAATGGATATTGTTGTTTTATGGTCCATGAAAAACACATGATTTTGTGTTCATCACACCTCAAATCCTCCCCAAATATGATATCCTCCCCAAATATGAACACTCATTGCCATGTTGCGTCGTCAATACTGAGCCCCTAAACATCAACTCACAGGAAGCAACGCTGGGTTTCAAGGGTAGTACCGCACTCTTCCTGAGAGCTATATATAACGTTTCAGAGCGCACAGCACTTTGGCTTGTTCCACGGTGAAGTTTTGAATCAATAAGGGGATCTTGGCAAAATGCAACCTGACGAAGTAAGTGGCATTTTCATCTCTCGCTCTTGTTTTATTTATTTTTTAATGGTTTGACCCCTTTATTCTCACCACAGCGTCCCTGCTTTCAGTTGTATAAGAAAATCTGAACTATTCATATGCGTTAACCCTGTTTTACATTTTTATGCTACTGTCGTATATGCCTTTTTGTCTTTATGTATTTTTAGCAGTAACATATCTAACTCCAGAGACAATTTAGAAAATAAGATGCGGTGACACTTTACATTTAGGGAGGAAGAAAGACAAACATGTGGTTGGCACACACGGAAACAACGAGAGAAACAATGTTTCTCCTCTCTGTTTGAACCTCGCTAGATGCAGGTGGTGGCAATATGACAAGCCATGTCTCCGCTGTGATCATGGTGAGTTATAGTTATATGTTCACAAACAGAACCAAGTGCCATCATATAGGCATGGAGGTTTGCATTCTGTGGTGTGTCTCAATGTGGAGGGGGGGGAGTTGTAGGGGAATTTTCCTTCTTTGTTGCACAATTACATTTGAAGAACACAAATTGATCTTACAGAGAAGGAATTGATGTCATTGTTGATGCTTGTGAGGAAAAGCTGAGCATTGCCTCACAGTGTGTTGTTATTCTGCTACATATCAGTGACCTGAAGACCTCTGTACAGGATGAATCTAAGCGTGGTTGGGGTCGTTTCAGGAGAGAATGTTGTTGTGCCTGTTTGTTTTCAAGGACGATGGATAGCTGCCTATAGAAGTAATTTGATGCACAGCATGTCAAATCAAATCTACCACTCTCGTTTCTAAATTTGTGTGGAATGGCCTTTGGTACAATTTCTTTTAACTCTTGTTAACTGTAGCGCTGTCGTCTAGTAGGCTTAATTGCTGTCTTGGCAGACATTGGCAGACAAACTGTATGTACATAGATCGAACCCAATACCGGCGTCCTGGGCGTCCACCCCCCACGCCGAAATCTACCTACACTAAATCTATCCCCCACCACTGAAATCAGACACCTTCATATCGCCCACCACTGAACTCAGGCACCGTGGACACCATTTGGTGGAGTAGGAGGGTAGGAAAAAGAAGGTAAGTAGCCACGGTTCAGTTTGAAAACAGTGGCTATGACTGATGTCTCCAGGTGTTGTGCTACATTTGTTAAGTTGCAGAAACACAGACCGGTGACATGGTTGGGTGGACACAATGCCATGCCCCAATTGCTGATGGCGGTGGTTTTAAGAGTTTGTTGTCATGAATATGTACACAGGGCCTGCTCCGCTGGCTACTAGCCGACCTCACTGATCAACGTTCTCTGATGTCCATGTTGAAAATGTGTGTGAAATATAGCCATCCGTGAAACTGAAAAAAATTGCATAAAGGAGAGACACATATCCAGGGCTTGGAGGTTGTCTATTCCTCACTGAGGGTTGATCTCTAACGCACTTGTGACAATTGTGATGAAGGGCTGTACATATGTACAGTATCTACATGTGACTCGTTTGGTTGCTAACTTTAAATATGTATTTATAAATATGAATATGAATATTTTTAAATTTTTGTATGATTTTTTGTAAACATCTAAACAGTTTTATGTTTATGATTATTATCTTTTATATTCGCCGATTTCTAGTCAGCAAATATGATAATAATATAATATATAATATAATATATTACTTGACTGCGCTAACCAAATTTAACATTGACTTTCAGCATGATCACTAATCCAATTAAATGATTAACTCTTACGCTACGTTTTCTTGTAGCTTGTGGTACAGCGCGTTCCTTTTGTTTGTTTTTGTAGCTACGGCCAATTTGATTGTATGCTTTAACAGTTTTCAGTCTAACTTGTGATACTGTTCGGATAAGGGCATAGTCTGCTACATTACACGTAAGTTGCATTCAACCTGCTCTCCACAGGAACGAAGGACGAGAAACAACAGGAGCAGGCAGAGGCTGACGCGCTACAGAGGCTCTGAGAAGCCAGAGTACCTGGAGGGTTGTGGCCTGGAGGTGGACGAGGACAGTGAGACTCACCTGCCAGCCGGGGTGTCAAGGGTCACCAGAAGAAACAATGGTAGGCAGTGGAACACCCTGGACAGTCTCTCAGAAGATGCTCATATCCAAAGCAACAGTGAATTGAGATGCGGGGCATTTAAGAGCAGAAGGGGTTTTTGGCAGCTTAGCTCATTGATGCAGGTCAAACAGATCAAAATGCATGCATCAAACAGCTGTATGTAGATCGAACCCAGTACCTTCTGCCTGGGAGTCGACCCCCCACGAGCCACTACACTATATCTATCAACCAGCAACAAAATCAGATATCATGTACATCATTTTTGGTGGAGGCTTAAATCCAAAGGAATCCTTACAATTGTAAGTGAGCTCGAGAAGACCACATTAGAGAGTAAAAAAAAACTGATAACCATGAAATCTATAATCAAAACTAAATGAAATACCTGCGTTAAAAAAAGACAAATTATAAAAAACAAGACAAATATATCCCTGTCCCTGGGGAAGGATCACAAAAAGTCTAAAAAGCCCAAACCATCAACCAACCCTTTCATGTGTTTAATTTGATTGTGTGGTTATGCTGCTTTAAAGAAAAGTTCAAGAGCGAATACTCAGGGCAGGCAGGCAGGAAAAAGAGATGAGATGAGATGAGATGGCGACAACCAAAAAAAAAAAAAAACTGCAGAAGACAACAGCTGCGTTGGAAGCGATGACGAGTGGCTACAAGCAGTGAGCGAATGTCTCCAGTCCCCATGCTGAGGGAGCAGACTCTCCTAGCGGGGCTCCGGAGGCCGGCTGCTGCCGGGGTCACAGTGAGCCACAGTCAGCATGCCAGGAGGCGGAGAGGCAGGCAGGCCAGCATGGAGGAGTGGACACAAAGCTTCCAGCAGTCGGTCAGCAGTCAGTCAGTGCTTGAAGCCTCCAGTCACTGCAGTCAGTCAGTTTCAGTATATTAATCATGGGTGTAGTATTTTAGTATTATTAGTATTTTTCATGTCTTTGCAGTCCAACATCCATTTGTGCTACTGGTACGACTGGCTACTAGACTTCTGGTATGAGGCACTGGTGCCACTAGTATTTTATCCAATGACATTGCTCTCTTGTCAGACTAGCAAGCTTGCTGTCAGTCAGCGAATCAATGAAGCTATAATACCCTAGCCACTGCAAAAGCTATGTCCCGCCCCAACCGAAAAAAAAAGCCATCTGACTTCCGTTGTATAAGGCCCGGTAGCAGTAGCCCCCCCCCCCCCCCCATCGGTACCAATGCAGGGCCCGCTGAACCAAACCTGGTACCTCCATCACGACAGCTGAGCTACTGCACTCCACGAGGAACATCGGCGGCCATGAAGACTCAAACAAAATGAACCGCTCTCAAACCCGCTGTAAGCGTTTGGCCAGTGTGACCATGCGGCCCGCCAGCTTAATCAGCGCATGCGTCTTCTCCCTCACATAGGGCTTGATCTGCAGGTACTGGAGGAGTTGAACACGAGGATGCAATTGTCCCGCGAAGGTGTGCTTCAGCCCACCGTGCTGCACCACGCGCCGCCGCCGGTAAACAGAGACCTCAAGCCAGGCAGGCAGAGGATCAACATGTCGGGTAATCGCAAATGAATGGTCAATTCACGGTACAGCCATCAGGTGAACTGTGTGTGGTCAGTGGTCCAAACGTTGAACACGTGTTTGTTTTACAGATGAGCACGAGCAGCCTATGGATCCAAACGATGAGGTAAACATACAACGTGTGATGTAAATATATGCCTGGAGCTTTGCGTGTCTATGCATGTTTGTGTGAGTGTGTGTGCGTGTGTCTGTTGTGTGTGTGTGTGTGTGTGTGTGTGTGTGTGTGTGTGTGTGTGTGTGTGTGTGTGTATGTGTGTGTGTGTGTGTGTGTGTGTGTGTGTGTGTTGTGTGTGGTTACGTGGGTATGATAACTGTGTGTGTGAGACGTACAACATACAGACATACAAGAGACAGTATATAATGTGGGTTGCAGGTTCACAGTAAAGCGTGTTTCCTCTGTACTTCTGTCTTTCAGCACATCAAAGTTTTTCAAAGGTAACCCCTGCCGTCGACTTTACAAGGGACTCAGCCATGTTCTACCGACTTGTTTTGACCAGACTAAGATTTTAGGCTATGGTCTGGTTCTTCTCATCTAGATCATCTGGATCTATGCTACCCAAGGACCTGGTTCACCACATCGCTACACTGAATCTACACAAAGCCTCCAGGCGACAGTGAAGTTTCCTTCCTAATCCCTTGGCTGAGTACATATCGTACTTCCCGCTAATGCTTTGTTCAGGGGGGCAGTTTACATGGCAGTGTTGAGGCTGTTAGAAACGCGCTATGTATCTCCCCACGTCAACTCCAAACTCCAACAGTTTTAACTGCACCAAGTCTGCCATCTGCTGGTCGGTCGTTCTTGTGACTGTTGTTTTCTGTTTCAGATCATTAAAAGCACAAAGACCGGTGAGTAGTTAACTGCCTAGACAGAATTGACATTTTAGATAAATATTCTGAGCAGTTCAAATATAATTTCCAAGCTGTGTGTGTGTGTGTGTGTGTGTGTGTGTGTGTGTGTGTGTGTGTGTGTGTGTGTGTGTGTGTGTGTGTGTGTGCGTGTGTGCGTGTGTGCGTGCGTGCGTGCGTGCGTGCGTGCAAGGCCGTTTTTGTGATATAGGTTACTGTATCTGGACAGTAAGGACGAGATTATCATTAAGAAATTTTACTTTTCTACTATTTTACTTTTTATTACTATTTTAATGATTGTAAATGTGCATACTTTAGTAAATGTATCAAATTTCCAAGTTGCTTCAATTTAAAGGAGCTCAATTTCAAGTAGGCCTATGAAGTGGATTTTTTGTTAAAAATTTGTAAATGAATGTATAGGCCTATCAATGTTATTTTCGCTGCTTAAAATAAGAAAATTATAAAATAAACATTTTTAAACCAAATAACACCAGATAACACCAAAATTTGAAAAAATCATAAATTTTATTTATATATATAATTTTTAAGTCTGTTTGAGCTCAAAGTAAAATACCCCAACAGGACTGACTTGATAGCCCAGTGGCTATTTGACTCCTCGTTGCAGGGAGTTGGATTCCCAATGTCTTCTCAAATCTAACACAAATCTGGATTCCACTCATCAGTTAGGGAAGGTTTTATTCTACACACCATTGTTACTTAATGTCCAATTATTATTATTCCACCTGATTTTGGCATGTATTCCCACATACATTTTTCGATGTAACCAATGCCAAAACGTCAGGCCCGTCCTCATTATCAGGACTCAAGACTCACTTGTTCGGAATTCACCTGAACCCTGCATAACATCCATCCTCTACCTCTAAAAAAAGAGATAAACCCTACCCTCATTCTCTTGTATGCTGTACGTCCTGGCACTTTATAATTGTTCTTTGTAGCTTGGCACTAGTCAGAGATGTTGTATACTAGCAGTGGTTAACCTAGCAAACGAAATGCTTGAAACTTGTTCTGGTGACTTTCTTACTGTATTAGCAGCAATGAAATGTTTCATCTTGTTATGACAAATGTACTCTTTGTAAGTACCTTTGGAAAAAAGTGTCTGCTAAATGTAAATGTGAATGTAAATCAGTATTATAATTAGTATTTTTGCATGAATAAACTAAAAGCACATGCCCTCTAATAACGTGTGTGTTCTCTTCCTTTTCTCAGACCTATTACGACGATGAATGGTATGCTGGTACTTGTGACAGAGCTGATGCAGAGCATGCCCTCCACCTCTTCAACCAGGTGTTGCTTCAGCTAAACGCCATACGTTACGCTCATCGTGCCATGGATCTGTCCCACTTCAGAATGATTTGTATTCATGGATTTGTATCTGCGTTAGGATGGTGCGTTTCTGGTGAGGGATTGCTCCAACAGAACCCACGTTGCACCGTTTGTCCTGGCCGTGTATCATGACAAAAAAGTGTACAACGTCAAAATACGGTTTATTGAAGACAAAAACAAGTATGCCCTTGGAACAGGACAAAGGGGAAACGATGTGAGTAATATCCAAAACCTACAAATAACCGTGTTATATTAACCATATTACTTACCCTAACCCTATAACTAACCCTAACCCTAACCCTATAAATAACCCTAACCATATTACTAACATTAACCCTATTACTAACACTATCCATAATACTTTGAGTCACTTTGTTTACTGTCTCAGAGGATAGCTGTAGAATAGTTGTGATTTGTGAATATTCTATATCAGGGGTTCCCAATTTATGTAATATGACCCCAACAAATATAATAAATATAGCTACAATTAGCAATAACCGTTGTCGAGCGTGCAGCCGCCTGATCTCGGATACATTTTGAAGATTAAGGAAATGGTAAATTCACTGAGACAACTGCTGGAGGTCACATAAGCGCGTAACTCTGCAACCCTTCTGTCAATTGCCTCACAGTGTGAGATAGTGCCCCCTTTTAAGACAACGCGCACCTACTGCTGGAAGTAGTCAACCTATAAGGGTGATTTGGTTTCATCACCACTTCAGTCCCACCATTTGACACAGAATTGGCTGTTTCAGACGGTTTTGGATAAATGGGGACACTTTGGTAAAAAGTGAGCTAGGGCTCACTTTTATCTCGAACGTTGTTCCACGCCTGAGGAACAGCTCATCCCAAAGACCAAAAGCTAAACCCTAAAACTAAAACTCTACAACCTAACTATAAAGCATGCGCTAACCCTAACATCTAACCCTAATCCTAAGATTTAACTTTTTTCTTTCAGATGTTCGACACGGTGGGAGACATCATCAAATTTCATTCAATTTTCCCAATAGTAATCATCAACATGACTACAAAAACAGCCAAAGCCCCACAGAACTGTATCTTAACAACCCTTATCACTAGAGATGACATCAACGAGCTACTTCGATAGCACAGCCCTCTTTTGATTTATTTTTTTTCATGTAAGAAATTATGTTCACGGATGAGTTAATGTTCAAGTTTTATTCACACACAAGTTTAGTCACGTTATGACATTTAAGGCTAATGAAATCGCCGCATGTAACATAACCTTAACTTTCTAACTTAACATTAGATGAGTCGACTACCCAAACAGCTGTAACTTACTGTGTTTCCAACATAATTAGATTCAACTTGTGCTGGTCACTGACCGCTGAAGTGTTTCATTGGGTTTTTTTGCTGGGGAAATATTGGATATTCAACAGCTCGTTCTATAAAAAAATAAACAGACCTGCCCAAGTGAAGTCTATGTGTGGGAAACACTGCATTAGTTCACTGGCTAAGCATGAGCGACATAGCCACGTAGTAGGCTAGATCCTAGATCGTAGTAAGTAAGCTGGATCGATATTGAAATATAAATAAATTAGGTCTCTGTGTAGACACTCAACTATCCGTATACTAGTTGTATACTAGCAGTGGTTAACCTAGCAATTGAAATGCTTGAAACTTGTTCTGGTGACTTTCTTACTGTATTAGCAGCAATGAAATGTTTCACCTTTGTATGACAAATGTACTCTTTTTAAGTCACTTTGGATAAAAGCGACCTAAAGCCCTAAATGTAAATGTACATCCCACCGTGTTTCGTCTGTGCCGAAACCATGGTAATGCACTCCATGGCCTTGCCTTCACAAGAGGTTCCCTGCTTGCTAAAGAGCAAGTAAACATGCCAATTCAGCCGGAATTCAAACTCTATGAGACTTAAATGATTGCGTTGGGGTTGGGGTGACAGTTCTAGAAAACAAGGGGTGTGTCACAACCGTTGGTGAATACAAGGGGTTACAAGAGGGACGTTGTATATGAGCTGTGCCACACTGTGGCGTTATACTGAGTTATACTGAATTTTACTTTTGTTTACAATTTAGTGGCATCTAGCGGAACAGACTGGACAGTAATGGAATATAACATTCCATAAGTATGTCCTAATTAGTGTATGAAATGAGCATGAAATAAGAATCGTGTTTTTGTTACCTTAGTTTCGTCACCTACGTTATATCTACCTGGGGAGTGGATCCTCTTCCGTGGAGGCCGCCATGGTTCTACAGTAGCGCAGGAATGGACAAATGGCTTGAGAGGGAACCCCATATTAAGAAAATTATCGTTATGTCGGAGCTTAACCCTTTCGGACGCAGACATGCGGATGAGAGGGCATTACAATAAGTGGGTACACATTCTTGAATTCATCCAAGTTTTGGAAACATTCGTTTTTGAGATAGAGTTTGATAACTTAAAAGTAGGCCCTCACTCTTTTGGACAAAGTTGGTATCCAAAACCAAACTGTAACGATACAACTGCACACACACCTGTCGTGTTATCAAAAGCATCCCATAATCCCGAGGCTGTTACCTCCTCCACGTCCTAGACTTGTAGTGTAGTGTGAATAAGAGTGCTGCGTACGGGTCCATTTTTGGATTTTAATTTCCCTACATATTGTTTCTTACATATTGTTACTGTGCGAGGGCACTTTGACCGTTAGATAATCCTGTCTCATAAGGGGCTTTATCTTCACTTGTGGCTTATCTCTCGATAACGGTGCACAGACCAACACACTCTAGCGTCAAAGACAGTTTCTGTTCTTGTCTCTGGCACAGATGTGGTTTTCATGCACACAATTTAATCTGTTTAACCCTGTGTGTGTGTGCCCGGGCATAATACTTTGATTCTTGTTCACTTAAAATGTACTGTGTTTAGATTAGTTTACTCTCAGCTTGTCTACTCCTAAAACGCAGCTAACTCATCAAAGCCTGCCAGGTGTCATTCTGACCGGTGTGGATTGGACATCTGTTCTCTTTTAATCAATGGCTGTGATTCTATCATGCCAATTGCATCCACATGGTATGCCTCTGAATAAACGAAGAAACTCTCCAGAGTGGGCATGGCCTCATTTCTGATTGATTCCTGAGCTTGCGTTTGCTTACAGAAACAACTAGATACCAGTGGCTCCTGTGGCGGGTATTTTGCAACACGTCAATAGTTCCCGTCTGAACTCTTTAAGAATAAAGAGTCAGCCCAACTGGTAATATAAATACTGTCTAATTTATTAAAACAAGTACAACAAATTAATCTCTCTATTAGCTTTGCAGGGAAAAGTCCAACGCACTGGCAAAAGCAAACACCCTTTATACAGTTTTCAAGGGAGTGATTTACAAGATAGGAGAAAAAAAACCCTTCCAACCCCAAGCCTGACCAGGGGTTTAGAGGCAAACGGTCTATATGCTAGTTTACATTTCCTTAATGCTAAAGGAAAAGCTGAAATGCTGAGATCTGCTCTGCTCCCCCCCCCAAAAAAACCTAGACCATGTAAGGGTCTGCCGTGATATGAATCGATTGATATCTTAGCTTATCATTAATCTAAAATAGCCCCCCCCCCCCCCAGGGGGTCAGGAAAAGGCCATGACAATATAAGTGGCAGAAAGAATGCCATTACGACTCCGCCACAACAAGACAAGCGAGAGATACTAGCATAGTATTTGTAGTAATTTAACAAAAGCATGACTTACTTGACATGCTGAATACAATTTGGGCCGAACATGGGCGCATCATTAGTACAAGATGAATAAGCTTGAGATGATAAGCTCAAGATGAATAATGCTTACAAGCTGAGACGCAAAAATATCTCGACATGCTTACTCTGGTTCATTGCTTGAAATTGATTCCCTTAAGTTTATGTTCCAGAGAGTCACCTGGCTGGTATTTGGGTTGAGAAACAACACACCACATATTTCACAATATTGTTGTTTTATTAAAAAAACAAGGTTAATAAAACGATTTTGTTAATAAAATGCAGATGAAGGTAAAACCGTTAATAAAAAAAAACACGAAAAATAATTTAAACGCACTATACAACTCATTTGTTTTTGTGATTGTTACGCATTTCAACAGTGTTTCATGTTTAAGCATCTATTGGTCCATTGATCAATGATAAGGAACAATGTAGTACCACCTACTACCTCTATATAGATATAGAGATATAAATAAAATAATGTAATGTAAGAATGTAAAAAAAAAAAATGAAGATATAATACTGCAGGAGGGAAAACGAATATATGCAATGACTTCAGTTGTAGATGACAACTAATGTAGAAGTTAGAACCAAGAACAAAATTAAACAAGAAAATGTTTTCATCACGGTATACAATTAGTTAGATTTAAATTAGGAAAATACACAAGCATAAATAGATTAGGTTGGATAAAGTAAAGGCATGTTTTCTTTTCTATAAAATAATGTGCATTATCACTGTGAACACTATTTTGACGAGTGGAGTTTGCTCGGTGGACTGACATGACCACGGAAAGAGCTGGCTTTTTAATGGTTATGTATTTTGCACGAACGGCTGCTCATGCAAACAGTTGAAGAGGTTTGCCTGTCAATTCAAATGTTGTTGAAATGCTGAACAGTAACTATTGCTTCTGCATAATGGGTTAGTAACACCAAGCGTAAGAAAACATTTTAAAACAAATTGTACTAAGCATATGCCACACATGCATTAGCAGATTGCAAACTGCATTTAAACATAAAAACCAACACATCTGACAGTAATCAGTAATTACAAATACAATCAGGTAGATCAGTAATTACTACAATCCGTTTTCTATAGCTACCAATATAGATGGTCCACATTCCATCACCAAAGGAAGGGAGACTGCATTGCACTTCAGATAAATGTATATACATACCATATTCCCATGCCCAAAGAAACTATATTTAACATGTACTATACACTATACAACAAGTTTCTTTTCACTAGCGCTATTGTAAAATTGAATTGAATTTGTAAAATTGAGTATCTGAATGTATCTGAACAGCATTGTATTTTCTTTGTACATGTCCTCCTTTTATATATTGGTAAAAACAACCTCAGGAAAGAAAACCTACAGTACACCCAATCACCTCATACTTCTCCCCCATCACTTTGCTCAACCTCATCTTGAGGATTTGGCACTTGGGAAGCAACTCAGAGGAGACGTGTGGTTCTGAAAGGTGGTCCACATCAGTCCTTTTTGGGAGTGTCGGTTTGGGGTGGTTAAGCACTACAACAGGTTGGTTCGGTCCTGGACGTATCACCGCCTGGTCCAATTTCAACGGCGCTGGATAAAGAAAGGCTTCATGGCACGTGGCCCGGATAGGGGGACGAGTCTTAGTTTTGGAAAGCTTAGGGCTCTTTTTGCTGGGTTTCCACGAGTCCATATGTATCCTTTCTAAAGACACGGTGAGGAACTTTGAGGAGCCGTCCTCCTTCTTGGAGGCAGACCACGGCGTTTGACCTTGACCGTCTCCAGCAACAGGGGAATCATGGAGTGTATTGTGAATGCAGGCTTCCTGTTGAGCTGCCACATGCTCACGTTGGGGGGGTGAAATTTGACTCCCTTGGTTACCGTCCTTCCCTTTGGTGCTGGAAGTTTCTTCCTTGATGTAATACAGCGCTTGTGTTTGAGTCTGTTGAGAACACTGTTCTGAAGGTTGAACAACAACACAGGACTCCTGGGTCAGTAAGCATTCACCGGTAACAGCATCATCGCTTCGGTCCTCTTGGATACAGTCAATACTTTTCAACACCTCCTGCTTGTGTTCAGTAACTGCACCTGTTATTTCAGTGTGATCTGTAGACAACTGCACTGATAGGCTATCGTTCCTCATAACTATGCTATGCAATTCCTTGACTAAGGGTCGAATTGAACTTTGTACCTCGTCCTGCTGTTGACTTAAAGAGAAAACGGATGAGATAACAGGAAATGGTTCAAACTGCCCATTAGAGTCTGTCCCTGACTCTGACCAAATGGAGTACTTATGGAGAGATAAACAATCCTCCATCTTGGGTTTTTTTGAATACACAGGATCAAGCAAGACGCTTCCAGATCTCTTCAGCATAGTCATCAGTATAGTCGAATCTACGGCAACGTTCTCCTTCTTGCACTCTGAGAATGTTGGCGTGGATGTGCTGGCGTGGGCAGTAGTGGGAACGCTCAGGGAAATGGGAGGGGATGTTGCATTTGGTCCCGTTTGGTCATTCTGTTTCACTGGTTCTTCCTTAATCTCTGGGGCAGCTGTGGTCTTATTGCCGAGATCGTTGGGCTCTTGTTTCACAGCTACCTGTAACTCTGGGCGAATTGCGGGTTGTTGCACAATTGATTTATTTTCCACCTGTGGCGTTTTACAGGACAACAGTGCTCCCTTGCTTGCCTGATTGGCAGTGCTGGTGATCTTCTTGGCTGTCTTGCCGGTTATGATGGACGAAGGGTGGTCTGTCTCATGTGTTACGGGTCCGGCAATTATCTGCCTTGATGGATTATCAGAGATTCTCGGAACCTTGGTTGGCAAAGTGTAGGGGATTTCCACATTGGGGATCATTGTTTTTTGCAGTGTTCTCTTTGTGGCTGACATGACACTGTGGAATGCATTCAGGACGGGTTTGTCTTTGCTTTTCTCCATGTTACCCAACCTCAGGAAGTTCCGGTGGTTCAGAGCGGATGACAAGGGGTTCACTGACGTGGAATTTTGTAACACTGTGTCGTCCAACACAGATTTACTTTCTTGCTGAGACACGAGTCTCAACTTCAGTTCCTTTGTACCATTGACGGTTTTCACCTCAATCAGCTCTACCATGCAGCCGGCAGGAATGGAGACTTCTTCTGGGAGTGGGACCGTTAGAGCCATATTATGCTGAACAAAGTTTTTCGCTGGGGACATTAGCGCTGGGCTGACTTTGGGGGCGTTGATGACGTTCAAGTCCACCGTTTTGTGGCATTGTCTGCCGTTGTTAGTGTGGTCGTTTCTTGCAACAGGGGCTGGTATTCTTACCTTTACAGCGGGGTGGTTAGTTCTATGAACTCCGGGCACAAGGGAAAACGTCTCTGGTAAGGTCGTCTGAGCATTGTTGAACTCTGGGCCAACATCCTTAACGTGCAAGCGCTCAATGTGGTTCAATAGGTGTGCCCTCCTCATATACCCTTGTCCACAGTACTGACACCTGAACGGGTACTTATGCTGTAGCAAATGAAGCTCCAGCTCTTTCTTACTGTACGAGACCTGATTGCAGTAAAAGCAGTAAAAATGAGTAAGATGCTCGCGCATGTGGTTCTCAAAATCTTCGGTCTGTGTAGAAGCATATCCGCATTTCTCACAATATAAACTTTTTGAGGAGGTCAACGGACCATTCAAACCTTGGGAGTCCTGCCGATGCAGAAGAGACGCTGGCATTTTCTGATGCTTGATGTGATTCATGATAAGCTGTTTATTATCAGCCCGTAGGTTGTAGCTCAGGAGGTTGTTCCTAGTGTAGAGGGGCTACTATGTAAAATTCATAAAATCCATATCTGAATACAAGAAGATATCCCAGGGTGTTGTTGCAGGTGTCGTCCGATCCCTGTGAACATACATCAATTACACAGTTTTATTATCCATAACGTGATTAAAATCACAGGGCTTGAGATAACACAACATTGCTTGGGGAAAAATCACAGGACCTGAGTTGACACAACATTGCTTGGAAAAAAATCACAGGACCTGAGATGACACAACATTGCTTGGGAAAAAAAACGCAGGCATTGGAACCCCTCCCCCCTCAACAAACGAACAAACGAACATCAAAGGTTTGGTTTCGACGTGATTTGCACGTTTGCAACCATTTACGAACGTTTGGGATTCAATAAAATACGAATAGGGTGTTAAAAATACCGTGTGGCAAACTGTAGAACATGGAGCCACTAGGAAACGGCTACCCTAGAAGACAACCACAAAGGGAAGGGCCCGTGCTACCACCGAGTGTTTATGAACGTAAAAACCGACATATATACGGTGTGTAATATAAACACAAACCTAAAATCCGGAGTGTGCATCATCGGTGACTTCATCGATGTAAATCCATCCTTTAAATATCGCCAATTGCCCGATTTTTGACGAAAATGTGTTGATAGGGTAGAGCTTCGCGGCTATATCTGTTCGTGCCGTATGACACTTTGCGTAGCGTGGAGCCATTCTCGGACGCCTTTAATCGCAGGGAAAATACGTAGCCGTCGTAAAATACGACACCAGCGTAAATGTTTTCATTGGCCGTTATTATATCCGAGATTCATAACGAGCCGTTATGTCAACACTGGCAACGATGCGGTTACACACACACCCATTTGAAATGTTAACTTGAATCTATTCGGGTGGGTAGGGCGTGTATCAGTTTAGGAATCGATCGCATTTCCGTCAACAGTGCAGCAGTAGTAGCAGGATTTTCCGTGCCTTGACACAGGAAGTAATAAGCGGCTCTGCTGAACGCCACACACCGTGGACGTAGTGTGTAAGAACATACGTCGGCTCACAGCTCATGTAACAGACATGTAAAGAAAATATAGTTATGATGTTTATTAGATTAAACAGACGACTATCTGGCATTGTTTCGCTCTCTCTGGCGTTGCAAAGGTGAGACGTTTTTTATTTATTGTTTTTTTTTTTTTACTTTGGGCAACGCAGGGCAAAATTGTATTGATTGCACCTTACGTTAATGCTCATTTGAATGTACGCTATATGATGCATGTTTGCATACTATATCATCATTTGATCACAGCTGACAAATGACGCGGAAACACTTTAAACGTGCGCAAAACTGCATCAACCCATGCACCGGGGCGTCACATTTATTGCTTGTGTAAAAAGTCCCCGATAGAATTAGATTTGAGGACGAAACGATAGGGTGGGCTAAGGAAAGTTTTGGATGGGCTTGAGCCCACCCAAAACAGGTGTAGCTTCGCCACTGGTGTGTATTAGACTTTTGACCAGATGTGAGTTCTGCATGTGATGTTTGCATCACTCCATGATGCAAAGATGCAAGATGATTGACGATGTTAATGTGAGGTCTCCTCATACTGTAGCCCGTGTTAGGTTTGCCATGACTATTGTCAAAAACGTTTCTGGGATTTGCACACCATTGTTGTAATTCATAATGACACAGCACTGGCTTTCATTTGATTTGACCCTCCCACCTGTCTGTCCAAACAACGCGCACTGGCTTCCTGGTTATGTCAACAAATTATCCAGATTGCCAGAACGCAACGTCGTTCCTTAACTCACTGAAAGTTTCGTTGATCTGTACGAAGACACACGGTTAACTCGCGAAGAATGGCTTCGGATTCGGTGACTCGGTTCGACTTTATCGTGATCGGCGGTGGATCTGGGGGTCTGGCAGGCGCACGGAGAGCCGCCGAACTCGGAGCGTCCACAGCGGTGATAGAGAGCCATAAACTCGGAGGTACCTGCGTGAGTAACAACAATTATCCTGGATATAGAGTTACTACTGCACGGTCTCGGTTGTTTTTAGCTGGCGCTGTCCTGCTTCACAACCAAACCGCTAGCCCCCCAGTGTTGTTTTGGTGTCTGTCTGTTTAAAGCATCTGCCACGGAACCACCAGGGAAACTTGTGTTTTGTACGTGATCTCTGCGGATCGCATTAAACAGATTGCGGCCCCAACCGCAATCTTTTCAGTGGTGGCTAAAGAAGACACAGTTTATCAACACATAATTGGAAAATAAAGAACCATTTATGAAACTATGACTTTTGCTGATCCCAATTTTATACCTTTTCCCTCTCAAGGTCAATGTTGGCTGTGTCCCTAAGAAGGTAATGTATATATCCAATCCCTGTTCAGTGTTTTCACAGAAACGTATCTTTGTCAAAGGTAATGAATGACCTTGAACTCGAGGGGGTGGGGGTGCATGTGTAGGCCCACAACAATACATGTACTCCATAGGGTTATCTTGTTCATTGACAGTCCAATCACGTTTAAAGGATGACTTTACAACTTTTAACTATTAGCGGACACTTTTACCCAATGAGACCAGTGCATTTAGATGTACTTGTCATTCAGGAGCAGGTAGGGGTTATGCCTACAAACTGGCGTTATAGTGGGCAGTCTTTGGGGATTGCTTTGTCCTAGTTAACATTCTCTTGTTTCACAGGTCATGTGGAACGCGGCCGTCCATGCAGAATACCTCCACGATCATTCCGATTATGGCTTTGAAGTCGGGCCTTCAATTTTCCACTGGGAGTAAGTCTTCCTGGTGCCTGGAGGGCGACACTAAACAAGTCTTTGCCACCTGTTGGACGGCTTGTTTAGCATGCAATCGCCGTTGCTTTTTCCTCTCCCGCTGGCTTCCTCTTGTGAGCACAGAGATCGCTATCTTGTGAGGCAGCTGAACTGGTTTTTGACATGGGTGATAGGGAAAATGGGTGTGGTGGTGTGCCTGAACTAGAGAGAACAACTGTAGATTATTCAACAAGGAACCAACTTCCTCGAGAACAAGAAGGAAGTACCGATTTTTAAGCAGCGAATGGCAAAAGACAAAGCTCTTCTTTCACAAACGCGGTTCTTCTAAAACAGAGGTCTCCAATGCGTCACTCGTGAGTAGCTCACAACCCCATTCCAGGTAGCTCGCCAAAGGGTTAATTATATCCACTCAAATTCATAGATGTCCCCCTCCCTTCTTACACAAAATGATTATTTGCCCATTAGTTGTCAATAAAACGGTGGTGCTGCTTAAAATGTACTATTTTCATGAAGAGTGGGAAACAGTTGTTTTGTTTCACGAATGTAACGTGATGTTTTAATGCAAAATGTGAGTTGTGGACACCAACATTTTGTAAATGTTCAGGCAAAACAAGCTTATTCCATTTGTTTAGGTTGAAATCAACTATGACAATAAGTGTTATAAAACATGAGTAGCTCTCGGACATTTAAATAAAAAAAAAGTAGCTCTCAGAGGAAAAAAGGCTGGAGACCCTTACTCTAAAAGCATTGATGCAGAACATGTGAGTGAGAGACACTTGTATGTATGGTGTTCCTGTAAATGAAGACACAATAACATTAATCAAATTCTCGCAATATGTTTTTTTACAGAACCCTCAAGAAGAAAAGAGATGCTTATATCAGTCGGCTGAACAACATCTACCGCAAAAACCTTGACAAGGTTTGTTCAAAACACAGGTCCTTAACTGTACCCCAATCTACCCTGGCCCTGCTAGACAGAATATTAATATGCTGTACAACTACACGTGTCACCTGTCTCTTGAAGGCTGAAATAGCGACGATTGAAGGCCATGCCAGCTTTACGGATGGTGCTGAACCGACCGTCGAGGTGAATGGACAAAAGTACACTGCGCCACACATCCTGATCGCCACCGGGGGGCGCCCTACCGTAATGAATGACGATCAGATTCCAGGTAATGGAAGTTGAACTTGAGGTAGTTGATGATGACATGAATGTGGACAATGTCTTATTGTGAGATGATTATCAGAAGCGATGGGGTAGAAAAACTTTTGGTTTTGTATGACAGGTGCGAGTCTGGGTATCACAAGCGATGGCTTCTTCGAATTGGAGGCGTTGCCAAGGTAAGCATTTTGTGTCTACGTGTCCGCCTCAAAGTATTTCATGCGATTTGTTTCCTGGTTCCAACAACTGTTTTCCCCAACAGACGCAGTGTGGTTGTGGGCGCAGGATACATTGCGGTCGAGATGGCAGGGATTTTATCCACCCTGGGTTCCAAAACCTCCCTGTTAATTAGACAGAGTGGGGTAAGACACGTGTAATTAACCTGTCTAATACGTACATGTTAAAGTATCTAGGTCATGTGAGGGGCTCACACGGGGGCGTTGCTGTGCTCACAATGCTGCTCTTAAATTGGTCCTGAGGATTGTCCATCAAAAAGAGGGAGGCGTGAACCCCATTGGATTCAACATTGAGGCACAGCGCATAATTGGTGGCAACTTCAAGGTTCAAGTTTATTGTTACATGCTCGATAACAATGTACCTCATTACCAGCAGTGACATTCTTGTGACTCGGGTGGGTCAACTTTGCTCTATGATATAAAATGAAAAAGAAAAAAGAAAAAGACAATCTAAACAGAAATAGGATAATAAAAACACACTATGCAATAAATGATGGAATAAATGGCAGAGTTGGCAGGATGCTTTTGAAATTAAATGAAATAAGGCATGGCAGCAAGAGAAAAAAGTTAGAAAAACGCAAAGTTCATCATAACTTGATCATATGTGATCATAACCTTTGCCAATAGGAGTGCCAACCATTCCCCCCCCCCCCCCCCCCCCCTTTCCACGTTTGTGCCCACAGGTGTTAAGAAGCTTTGACAGCTTGATTAGTGCAAATTGCACGAAAGAGTTAGAAAACTCCGGCATCGAGCTGTGGAAGAACACGCAGGTCAGGTCGGTGAGGAGGTCGGCCGGCGGCCTCGAAGTCACGCTCGCCACCCGGGACCCCGAGAAGAAGAGCGGGACAGAGGAGATCAGCACCATTGAAGAGGTGGACTGCCTCTTATGGGCCATCGGCAGGGAACCCAACACATCTGGCCTCAACACCAGCCAGATGGTAATAAGACTGTTCCCCCCCACCACCACCACCAATGCCTGAACTTTGTTCCTTTTTAGTTCCACTTCTTTTATGTGAATCGTGCATATTATACAAAACCATTTCCTTTTGACTGTGGCGTAGAGGAAGCATAAGTAGACGTAGTGGCGGTGTCTTTTGTTACGTCATTCATTCATTACAAATAATTGCAGACAGTAGAAGGATTGCAAATTCTCGCAGACAATGTTGCACGATGGGCTTTTCAGAATTCAGTTCATACAAACGAAAATACTGTTGGACTCTTTGTCTAAACTACCTTTTCTCAGACAATTAATTCAGCAGAGGTCAAATTTGTGGAGCCTAAAGACAGGGCTGCCTGTCAGGATTAATGCAAATACAAAAATCCATCAAGGATTTTATGTGACCGTGTTAGTTCAGCATCCTGCACCT
Organism: Urophycis tenuis; assembly: GCA_036785325.1. NCBI lineage: Eukaryota > Metazoa > Chordata > Actinopteri > Gadiformes > Phycidae > Urophycis > Urophycis tenuis. The sequence goes on from JAXIVH010000413.1 coordinate 59,643, forward strand.
GTACACCACACACATCATGGGGTTAAGATGAGGGCCAGCCTACTGTTTTTTTGGCATTAGTTGTTAAATACTGTAATGCAAAAAACGCCCCTACAGCCACACTTCCTGGTTCTTCTTCAGACTTTCATACAGAGAGTCTCAGTGTTTGCTTATTTGGTCATTTGGTTTTGTGTGGGGGTTAACAATTGACAGGGTATTCAGACCGACAAGAGCGGCCACATTGTGGTGGATGAGTTCCAAAACACCAGCCGCCCTGGGATCTATGCCCTGGGAGACGTCTGTGGCAAAGCCCTGCTAACCCCCGGTGAGACCCGCCTGTAAATATCCAAATGGTAGTAATTGTAGCAGCTTTACACAAAGAAAGGCTTCTCCGTCACAGGAAAACCCCGCTTTTGTTAATTTTCTGATCATCTGCAAAATCTTTGGATATGGTTGAAGTTCATGGATTTTCAATTTCTGTTCATTTCCTGTCGGGCCACTGCCCAGTGTCTGTTCAGTGGTCTTAATGTGTGCATGTGCTTTGGTGTGGTTGTTGGTGGTGTTCTGACATGATCTGATTTGTATGGACAGTGGCCATCGCTGCCGGCAGGAAGCTGGCACACAGACTGTTCGATGGCAAAGCTGACTCCAAGGTGGATTACTCAACCATTCCCACCGTCGTGTTCTCCCATCCACCAATAGGAACCATTGGCCTGACAGAAGGTGAGCCTCCTGTTTCATGTTTGGCACATATAAGACACGTGGTTGTGACGGTCACTGCCGTTGGGTAGGCTACTGGTGCGTGCAGTGAAACAGTATCTTGGGAAGTGTGTAATTTAGAGTCAGTAGGGGGCACTGTTGCGCGGTGTCACGTGACTAAGCTAAGACCAATTCAGCAGCAGGCCTACATCATGCCATTATTTAATTTTATTGAACAGCTAGTTAAAAGCCTCTGAGTATAATTGTTTGGTTTGAATAGATACTGTTTTATTACATTTATATTGCGATTTCCACCTTTTTATGCATTTTAAAACTGTTCCAAGAGAAACCACTAATGAATATCAACAAGAATGTTTCACTGCTGACATACGTTGCAGGGACTCCGAGTATCATCATACTCTTGTGATTGTATTAATCAAAGGGTTAAAACAAGTATTAAAAGGAGATTTCATAATAGATGTTCTCGGATATTGCTTAAAAATATCACAATATTATGCATAGACCACATCGGCCAGCCCAACTCCACACATCAACACGCACAGTGGCATTTTCTATGAGTGCATGAGATGCTCAAAGTCAAAGTAGCTTTATTGTCAATTCACATGGCAAGACATACAAAGTAATCGAGAGGACGTTTCTCACCCTCCCACGGTGAAACAGATAAAGTGCATAGGCACAACAAGCAGGACAAGACATTCCTAGTTTTAAAAAGTAAACATACAATTCCAATAGATAAGATAAAAAGACAATAAAACATAAATATGCAATGTTGGAATGTACTATTGTAAGTACCTGTAAAGGTTAGTGCAAAAAGAACAGTAAGGACAGTAAATGGCAGCCGATTTCAGTCTGTAGTCAAAGTCAAAGTAGCTTTATTGTCACTTCCTTCACATGGCAAGACATACAAAGGAATCGAGAGTATGTTTCTCACCCTCCCACGGTGAAACAGATAAAGTGCACGTACGGTGTATGGTGTGTGGTGAATATAATAATACTGGTATTACTAATAAAAGTAATAAAAGCTCAACCCTCTCTTGGACATACCTCATATAAAAGACACACTTTATGCTCTGTCATTTCACAAAAATATCCTATGTATTTAGAGGATTAATTTATAATCCTGTTTCACACACTTTCTCATCCGAGGGTAAAAGAGTGTAGCGAAACGCAGTTTGCGGATGATTGGCTCATGAGGAGTGGGTGTGCATTCTGTGATGCGTCCATGGCTTGGGAGACCTTTTTTAGGCCGGGCCCCCCTTTTTCAGAGAAAGTTGGTATGCAATGTCGCAATACAAACCGCACACGGTCGTGTTGTCAAAGGTCACACAGCGCTAGTGAAGACTGCTATCGAGATGGATGATCAGTACATATATAGCTGATAGTGATGACCATAGGTCTGCAGTTTATCACTGTGAATGCAGTAAGAGGACTGCGTTGAGACACGTAAATAGGCCGTTGCCTCCGCCATCTCCTACACTGTGCGGTGACCATGGAATAGATACGTGATTGTGATGTGTCATACTGATTATTTCACAGGCCAGAGCGGTCAGTGATGTACGTGTAGCCCTACAGTCCCATTCAGCTCCATGAGTTAAATCATTTAATTGTTGTGGGGAAAAATACCGCAAAGAACAATCACGTTTGATGTAAAATGACCTTACTTGTAAGTTGTGTTTTACATTTACAGACTAAATGGCTAAATACAATTGTGGAACCTCATCACGTGATGCTCATCAACTCATCGCTGTTGTAGATGATGTCATCATTTGGGAAATAGCCACTGGTGCCTTACACAATACAGGCCAGTTTTTGTATTGTTTAGTTTCTCATTAGAACACATAATGTAATGATGTATTGCTTATATTTGTTGTGTTGAGATTATCAAGGGTCTGCCAAATGCCCAATTGTATAATAATCAATTTTTTTAAAATTGGGTAATATTTTGTTTGACAAGTAGTAATAATTGTAATCTTTATCTGTGTGTGTGTGTGTGTGTGTGTGTGTGTGTGCGTCACAGAGGAGGCAATTACAAGCGAAGGGAAGGAGAATGTGAAGACATATACAACGTCCTTCACGCCAATGTATCACGCCATGACCAGCAGGAAGTCCCAGTGCATCATGAAGCTGGTGTGTGTGGGCCCAGAGGAGAAGGTAGGCATCCACACTCCCAAGTCTGTAATGACAACGCCTCTTATTGCCTTATTGTCTTATTGCCTACGTTTTTGAAAATGTGTGTCATGAACATCACCAATCCGAGGCAACTTGCTTGCACCGTCTGTCCAAGGATCTAACGCAACAGCTCGGTTTTTAGCATGGAATGGTTTAGCAAACAAAGAACAAAAACGATAAGATAACGTTTATATGAACTAGAGCAGTGGTTCTCAACTGGTCTGCCTTCAGGACCCACCATCACCCCTTAATGTCAAGCCGTGACCCAAATCAAGGAACATTTTCAACTTCTCAAATTTATTTAACATAACACTTCAGTAACTGTACTATTGAAATATTCAGTCCTTTATTCAGGCAATAAAAAATAGATGGCAGTCCGCTGCATAAAAAAATATTTTCAAAATAAAAGCACAGGATATTTTTCTTAGCATTTTTTTTTGCCCGTACTAAGGCCCACCAGTTGAGAACCACTGAACTAGAGTATTAAATTGCAATTGACCTGAATTGGGCGGCAGTAGCTCAGTGGATAGAGTGGGTGAACAGAGCGGATCGTCCATCAACCGCAGGATCCGCTGCTCGATCCCCTTGATCCCCCTCCTCCAACTGTCCACATGTCGAAACCCCCCCAAAATTTACTGATTTTAAATCGCTTTGGACAAAAGCGTCTGCTAAATGCCCCTTTACCGTTAACCCTTTGATTATCACTGTGTTCTGCTGTTCTGAAGTCCTACCAAGGTAGAACCTCCTCCCTGTTGCCTGTTTCTGCGTCAAAGCAGCCACATGCTAATAACACGCTAGGCTGTTCCTGGCATCAAATGTAGCATATAATTTCTTGCTACATATTGCTAATATCATTCGTCAAAGGATAAATATGTAATCCGTCATTGAAAATGAAAGATCTGAATGATCTTCCAAGGCAGTGTTTTTAAATTTGCCACTGAGTATGCCACTGTTCCTTGTTTTTTAACATTATTATTGTTGTTGTTGTTATTATTATTATTATTATTATTGTGGCAACCCGGCCCCAACACCCCGGACCAGGCGGGCCAGAGGAGAGGTCGAATAAAATGCCCGAGGTGGCATTAAACGGTCCATGACGTGTGGTGATTCCTGTGAGGCATAGAGGCATGAGGCATCCCGTGGCTGGGTTGCCACATTATTATCTTTGAAATCAACATGCAACACCTATACTGACAGCCGGCCAACGACTTGTTTTGACAGTGGCCTAATTGCATGATAAGCTGCCATGCCGCGGGGCTCCTCGCTGAAATGGGACAGTTCTGGGCTAGTGCAGTTCTAAGATGAGTGCGTTTCCGCTCTGTTTGCGAAGGTGGTGGGGCTGCACATGCAGGGCCTGGGCTGTGACGAGATGCTCCAGGGGTTTGCTGTGGCCGTGAAGATGGGCGCCACCAAGGCGGACTTCGACAGGACGATCGCCATCCACCCCACCTCCTCTGAGGAGTTGGTCACCATGCGTTGATGACAAAGCACCGTATGGATCTCCCCCACAGCACCGGAAAACTACAACCACACTTCTACACCATGGCAACGCTAATGACGTGCATAGAACCGAGGCAAATTGGTTGAATGTAACCCACGCAAGACTTCCATGGTGCCATGAACCTTACTAGTTTGATTAATGATTAGCATATGGTTTCTTCCATTGTACCATGAGTTTTATAAGAGGTGAATGTTGATTTTTAAAATTATTGTGACTTATACTATTGAATGATTCTATACAGGAAGTGATGGCTCTGTATGTGACTGTAAGTGGTTGCAAATATCATTTAGTGTGCGTCTGTACAATGTGTTGGTCATTTGTCAAATGAACACAGCTGCCACTCTTTGCTAAACAATATATTTTCTGTATGGTTTATAAACATAAATAAAAGTCTTTTTTTTTTCTTAGGTGCATGCCTCCTTGTCTGTTGGTTTTTTCTGTTGGTGGTGTGGTCATTTTTAAGTGTATTGTTGGTGGCATTGTGTTCTACTGGACTGAATCACAATCCGAGGCAACTACCATACAATATAAGGAGTAACTGATATGGCTTTGAGTAGCAACAATTATGTACACAAAATGCATCCTCCGTGGACAGTTTGACATCATCTGGAATAACACTGCCATCGTTCAGTTTCGGGGATGGGAGTTCTACACGATGACTGAATGAATCCTGTGGGAAGTCTGCTCCTCCCAGACATCACCAAAGAAGGGCTTTTCTTCCCAATGAGCCGGTCCAGCAGACGAACCACCCTCCTTCAGGGGCTCTTTGATTTTCAGAGAAACAGATGCTCTACTGGATTTAGGGCAGTTGTGTGTCTGGCCTTGGAGAATCTCCTGTGGTGCGTACTGTACTCTGCATGGTGTAGTGCTGGTGCGGGCAATTCTTTGGGAGGCATGCTGAACAGACCATTACAGTAATCAGTAGCACAACCTCATTGACCACTTATGTACTTATAGGCTGGCTTAGGTTGCTGAAAACGCAGCAAATTTCACATGAAGGTATTTACCATTCCATGCCAGCATTTTGTTCTTTTTCACATTTTTGGTACCAAGGACGGTTCTTTTGGAACGTCAGATCACATGATTGAAATGCAGTGATTGTCTGTACATAATTCTTAATGCGTCTTGTTACTGTAAAACCAATAAAAATTGAGTTATAAAAAAAAGAAATGCAGTGATTGTACGATTTATCTGTACAATTCTAATTTGGTGCACAATTTTATCATACAAGGTTACTATAAATAACATCAACCTACGCTTCCTCACGATAAAGACACCATGATAAGGAATTCATCATCTATACATAGCTATATATAGATGAGGAGTCCATTACGTGTATGTCCGTTGTGTGTATTATATCCCTCTAACAAATGACATTATCTTTCAAAGTTACGCTGACTAAGTGATAAGTTGTGAAATATGTCATTGTCGGTAATATGTAAATGTATGTGTCATATCTCAATACATGATTGTTGACCGGGGGTGAGTGATGAAGCCGACCCTGCCCACCTGCACCCAGGCCGCCCACCTGATGTTCCCGCTGGTGTTCGTGCATTTCCACCACGGTCACAGGCCACAGAGCACACGACACCAAGCACAACAGAGGTATGTACATGTACGACAACCTCTGACCCTCACTTACCATAGTGTTAGGAATCCCTTTATGGTTCCTAACACTGTGTGGGTGGGTGCGTGCGTCATCCTGTGGCCTGAATAAATAATGTCCCTTTGTATTAATTTATCATTCTCTAGACAGCATTCTCATTAACAAAATTAGTATGGGTAAACATATAAACGTGTTTCAAAATTAGTTTCCTTAAGCTCAAGGCCTTTTGTTTTCTTACACTATATTTTGATTGTATTTTGTTACACTTAGTATAATTCCACAAAAAGATTTTGGTGTCTTTTGTATGTAAGACATTCTGCAAAATATAATATCACACAAACTAATACACATATAAAATGTCCCGCTTTACTAGTGTTGACTTGTAAATACTGGTGTCTGTATGCTGATGGAGCAAGGATGGCAGAGGGGGGTTCTGTGGCACTGGGCAGCTGAGTCTCTCTGGCGCTGGGCAGCTGAGTGTCTGAGTTTCTCCCTGAAGATAGCCAGGCAACTACCCTCAGGAGGCAGGGGAGGTGGCAGGCTAGCCGGCTTAGAGCAGGAAGGCTGGAGGCTCACTAACCTGAGCCTAATCTAGTGGACTTCAGGCTGAGATGCAGACTGAGGTGCAGGCTGGAGGCTAGCATGCTGGAGTTGAGATGTTTATGATTAATCAATAATCGATAAATCGCTGTTAAGAATCTAAACGATTAAAAATGTATAAACCGACAATGTGTGTGTTTCAAACCCCTTTCTTTAAAAATGGTTTGATTCAGTCTGCTTTGTTAGACTACAAATGGCAGTAATTGCACCCCATTTGACATCTTTGTTTGGCAGAGCCATTTTTTGTAGTAGGAAAGGTGGACAAGATCAGGCGTCCTATAATTAGATTAGAGCTGCATCTTTGTACTTTTAGTATCATATTTTAGCGTTTATGATATATTGGTAGAAATGAACAGATGTTGAATAGATGCAGTACAAGGTTGGTGTTTTTTTAATAACCCAACACATAATGGTTCCCCTATGCCACGCACATGTGAACGAGTGTGCGTGAAAATGAGAGAAACGTCAAAACGGAGGCGTCATCTTATAGGAAGTATACCAGAGCCAAAAGAACCTTTTTAATTCACGCCTCTTCTCTTCACACCTCCAACCCAAGTTTGCTGAGAAGTCGCTGAGGCGTTGACTAAACAAGTCTTCATATGCAAAATACTGACTGTGAGAAGCAAAAGCAGCCCCAATGCCACTCTGGTTTCCCATGAATCAGAAGTATCTGATTGGAACTCGGTAGCATGCATGTCTCATCCGCTCCCGGCATTCTATCACCAGGACTCAGGAAAAGCATGTGCATCCACTACTACGTCTGCTCTTGATGAAAACACGCGGACAGGAAATGTGCTCACTCAACCCCAAAAACCACAAAAAGCATAGAGTAATAAAGTGTGTGAGCGGAATTCATTGCATAATGTTGACGTAATGTATCTCCGTTCACCTCCGTTCACCCCAATGAGTTGCTTTATTAACAGCCATTTCCACAACCGCAAAAAACCGATTACATGGCTTAAAATACGTGGGCAATTCCACTGTGACAAACAGTGTCTCATCTCATCATCCCTTGCGGCTGATCACCTGCATTGTGAATATATATCTACTAAATCTACTGACGGAGTCTCGTCTACATGGCTTGAAATGACTAAAGTAACACCACAATTCAACGTGACGTCGCTACTTGATGGAGGCCTAATAGGCGATATCTATATACTGTAAACACTTAATACAGTGTTGCCCTGCAGTTGGCTGTTTAAACAGTGACTAGATAATTCGGCACGGCGTGGTATCTCTTGTATGTTTGACGCGCTTCACGATGGCTCGCAGCACAAAGCCACTGGAGATTAACCCAGGATCAGGACTAAATGTGTAGAATTTCATCGTAATTCGCAGTGAGGTTGAAGAACCAGCTGAATATCTCCAACTCCCTCGATCCTCCTTTTCCAACGTGGCCTAATGTAGCCTGATTGTTACCATGGTCACTTTATCTGTTAGGTCATGGCGGAGGTTGTCTTATTACACCCATAGTGGTTATTTACATTGATAGACCTATAATTACCGCTATCTGTTACATGTATTTATCATTCACCTCGATAGCAGTCGGCGCTGCACGCCAGTCTTTAACTTCAGCTTCTTGAACACCTACATGTAACGGATGTGTGGAGCTGCGTCTTTCCAGAGCTCGTCTTTTCTGAAGACACTTATCCCAAAACATTTGTTGTAAAAATGCTAGAGGCTACATTCTGGGCTACAGTAGAAATATGGCAGGGCAACATGGCACACTCTGTGAAACACTCCGCTCCCTATGTAGATATGAAGGGTCATTCTAATGGTTAAAGGGTTACGAAAACAACAACTCAACAACTATTTTCATAATTTAAAAAAAAACATACTTATGAATATAATATTACACTTCTGCCAAGTCGGCTACCAATTCAATTCTACACACCACACCTTTAAAACCTTTTGTAATGCAAATTGACGCATCTTCAAACAATGCCACTACAGCAGGCTGTATGGTAAACAACAGCTTCACCTTTGTTGTAAAATTTCAAATAAATAAATAAATACATATATAAATAAATTGAATAATATAGGCTACTAGGGTTAATTCGGGATGATTGGGACATAAAGTTGATTGGGTTAGTTGTGAGCTATGTGACAGCGGTGCAGCGTGTATTCCAGTATGCCTGATGAGTGAAAATCTTGCTTTAGCTGTGAAACCACTTGATAAAAAGTACAGGATGACATTGGTCTGAACATAGGTGGGTGGGGCAAGCATCAGATGGAGTGACTCAAAACTTAGCTACTTATTATCATAAGGTCATCATCAACATTTTTAGACCTAATATATTTCACAAAGTTTTGATGGATCCATGAATATGATGTACTACTGTAACAAATCAATACAAATGTTGATAATATACATTTTCATTTATCTCAAGTCCTTTGCAGATTGTGCATGAGAAAGCATATTTCTTTCATTGGTTTTTGTCTCAGTGTCGCATAGAAGCAAATGATGCAAAAAATAATTACAGTGATAATGAAAGTAAAACAAATGTATTATTTGCAGCTAAGATTAGCGAAAAAAGATGCAAACACCAACATTTTACCAGGCAGAAATTTTGCCCTGTTGTTACCTCTTTGACAGATGTTCAATTAGTCTAAATGTCCAATGATTAACTCCCTCTATCATGGCAACAATATCTGTATTCCTGTTTTACGCATGTGTTGTTCGGGTCGAGCAGTGTTTTGGTCCACAATAGGTCAAGTTTAATGCACTCACCCAGATCTAACCTAAAACCAGTTTTAGCCTTGACTTCAACTCCTTAATAACCCTGATTAATTCATTGCACAGTAGAATGGCTACAGAAAGAGGGAGTCAGGGAGACAGCAAAAGGGAGGGAAAAGGGAAGGAACAAAAGAGCAGGAAGTACATCAAGTCGAATGAACGTGTGCCATGCATGCCATGGAAAAATCAATGATAAAATATGTGGTCCCAATCAACCAAAGGTGCAGTCCCAATAATTACCATTCATAACAGGATACACATCCTGGGAATATGACAGAGCCTCATTTCCTTCTGTCATGGTTAGGTTTCATCCTAAGAATCACTTAAATGTTTAATGTGTATAATGCGGCCATCTGTTGAATTGAGGGCAAGAATGCTTTCACAAGGCGGAAATACCAAAATGGCCCCATCCTATTATAATACACGCTCTAACCAACTGTCCTCGTACCGCTCAGAAAACTACCTGCTTGATCCCCATCAGTCAGGCTTCAAGACTGATGGGGATCAAGCAGGGTCCCTTTGTGCTGCCAAGGCCTTGTTCCTCTCATCGGTGCTTGTTCTCCTCGACCTGTCTGCGGCGTTAGACACTGTGAACCACCAGACCCTCCTCACTATTCTCTCACTGATCTCGGCATTACTGACACTGCGCTAGCCTGGTTCGCATCTTACCTATGAATCGCACTTATCAGGTCGCATGGAATAGCTCAGTGTCCAAGCCTCCCTTGTTGGTGTCCCTCAAAGCTGCTAATGGAAGTGCCCCTACCTAACTCCAAGCCTTCGTGGAACGCACGCCCCTGCTTGAGCACTCCGCTGAACTACCTCAGCTGGTCGACTGGTACCTCCATCACTAAAAGGAGGAAAAGGTTGGACGGCGAAATCACAACTCTTCTCCGTATTGGCACCGCAGTGGTGGAACTAGTTCCCTGCCAATGTCAGGACTGCAGAGTCACTCCTCATATTGTGGAAGAGACTCAAGACTCACTTGTTCAGAGTTCCCCTGAACCCCGCATAACCTCCATCCTCTATCGACCCCCCCCCACCCAAAAAAAAACAAAAAAAAACAAAAACAAAAAAAACCTCCCTCATGCCCTTGTATGTTGTAGGTCTTGGCACTTTATAATTGCTCTTTGTAACTTGGCACTTAGCCAGAGATGTTGTATGCTAGCAATGGTTAACCAATTGAAATGCTCAACTCAACTCAATTTGCTCTTTATTGTCGTTGCACAAGAAACACAGAGTTATTTTTGGCAGCAAAATGTCATTGCTATGGTTTCCGGCAGACACAGAGAATAAGCAAATGTATAAATAGATCTATAAAAAAATACAGAAATAAAAATATAAAACTATGATCAATGTAATATATTAATAAAGTGCAAAGGAACTGGATATAAATTACAGATAATACTAGAAAAAGTGTCAGTGTAGGCATGAGAACAGTATTATGAACATTTTAGCAGCAGGGTGGAGATTATTTCACACATCGATAGGGAAGTATTGCACTGAAAGTATTGAAAGTATTTAATTGAAATGGGTGGGGGGGGTTATTTTGCATTGAGCAAATGTCAATGTTAATAACTTTCTGGCAAATTATAGATCGTTTAAAGTAAAATAAAGTATTTCTATTCTATTTCTCATTGTAATAATAATAACAACAGTAAAAATAGCATGCTTGTCATAATAGTATTTCTTCTGATGAAAACTGAAGCACAGCACATTTTCATTACACACCATCACACCATTTCAGTATTTGGGAAAACCCTACCAAAATGCAAATCTCTCGAAGAAATCTTTCCAAAAAAGCAGAACAAATGGATGTTGGATATTGTTTAGTATCACTGAAACTATGACATCACTGGGGATCACCACGAGAGGTGGTGCTCAAGCATATCGAAGTCATGGCACAGAGGGGGGGCAGGAATGGGGGCCATTCAGAAAGAAAATCTGCAATTGTGTAATGAGCTGAAACTGTTCCTGGGTAGAAAGAGAAGTAACTGATATATTATATTGGTATAGAAATGGCAGAAACCAACCAACGTAGCACTTTCATCGTAAGTGCAACAGTCTGAACGACAATTGACAGATGTATTCATTTTTTTAACTTACTTGTAGTGGATGAATCTATCTTGAGGTCTCATTTACAGTATATAACATTCAAGTATATATCAACAAGTATATTCCCTCGAAAAGGGCATGCTACTATAAATACACATTTTACTTTCTAATCATGTCTGGTGATCTGTCTTGTGGTAAAAGAACAGATCCAAGAGAATACAGACATGCCCTCGCTGAAGTAAATCCCCCTGTTTATTATTGACTGACCATTTTTTTTTTTTGGTGGTGGGGGGGCGGGGGAAGGGGGGGTTGAGGTATGTGACACCAGTCACTTCCTCCTTTCTCACTATTACAAATAGCACGTTGTAGCCTCAGCCACTGAAAACACAAGCCACGAGAAAAAGCGGACAGCAAAAAAAAAAAAAAAAACAGAAAAGAAAGGACGAACCAGTATGATCAAGTACGTGCTTGTCATAGCCGTCATGCTGCAGAGTTGCAGAGGGGATGAACGTGCCACCAGAGACGAGCTCATATATTCATTGAAAGAACTCAAGAGTGGATACAAAAACTATTCCTTTGTAAGTACACTTTTATTCCCTTTCGCCGTTGACATCCTATTAACTACCACTCACATTCTATTCTGAGGAACTCCATGTCAGGCTTGTTGACACCAACGAGATGTCATGTTTGTTGGAAGCGTTCGTCTCAGCCTTACCTCACTTTTTTTTCTTCCAGCCTGAAAATATGACTCTGCCATCAGCTGAAATGATGAAGAACCTTGTAAGTAACAGCTTTTGAACATTATGTTTTTTTAATTATTAGTTTTTTATTATTCGGCCCCTATTCATCATGTCATATTGGATTTAGAGATGTTGTTTTATAGTGTAAAATTGATTTATTTTATTTTTTTGTCACCACAGAGGGAATGTCGGGGTGTCTTTGCTGCGGAACTGAACAACTTTTTGCTCCTGGTAAGGCCCAATAGCACAGACCCCAGATTCGACGTTCTGCTCAAAAAGTTAAGGACAAACACCCAGAACCTTTTGCCACACCAAACGGTGAGTTCCTTCAGACCTTTAATGATTACTTCTGGTAGCAATACTACTAGAGATCACCACATGGGGTCATGTTGAAAACTATGACTGCTATTAGCTTTTTGAAACTCAACAATGAAAAAAAATCTCTCTATGTATTTATTCTAACTTACCCATCTTTTTTTTATGTATATATAGAGCATGACCTGTCTGCTGGATGTGAAGAAAATGTCTACAACGAACCTCAGAATAGTCCTCAAAACAGTCCTCACATACCTCAGAAGATTAAACGACCAGTTTACAACAAGAGCTCCTAGTATTTCACATTGAACATGGTGTTTCCCAAAGGAGCTGTTTATTAAGTCAGACAGTTTATATTGTCACACTTACACATATTTGGGCAATGTTCAAACGATTGTGTATTATATTTAAGTCTTCAGCAGCAAGTAAATTTAAGTTATTTAAGTTTTTTTGTACTATTTTTTAATGAATATATAAATTATATATTTAAAGAATGTATAATTAAAAAAAATGCCAGGGCATTTATTTATTTTATTTATCTATCTATTTATATATATTTATTTTGGTTTAAGTGACTTCACAATGTTTTCAATTGTTGGAAACAAAGGAAAAAAAAGACTTGATGTCATCCATGTGAATGAAAACTTTAAAATAAAAATGTGATATTTGTATTTTTGAAGTATTTTACATGTATACACTTCCCAAATTAATTATATTCAGTGACAAGTGTCTGAGCAACTTTGCTGCTTCACATAGTGAGAAAATGTTGGCGCTTTAATATTTGTTTGTTTTTTAATATTATTTTGTTACTTGAGATCACAGTCCCCCAGAACACCTCTTGGTGTCGCCACTTGTATTGTGCAAAGCCTGTTAGTTAAAGCATTTTAAGTACAATTCAGTAGCTATTTAAGTCTGCATCTAGCACTATCTGACATGTATGGGGAGGTGTAAAAGATGTTCCATTACTATAGACATGGAAATGCGACTCATTAGTTGAACTAAGAGTAATACGTGATATTTAAGATTGGGGCCTCAGTTGAGAGATAGAATGAGAGATACAAGGACATGTCAAAGCAGTGCATTGGTATGTTGGTATGTATCTCCTCTACCTATCAGAGCATCACATGGTTGCAAACAGACAAAACACAGTTGTACTCACTTGAACCCACACAAACCCAGACACTTTTGTCCAAAGCAACTTATAATCAGTACATTTGTGGGGTTCGACATGTGGACAGTTGGAGGAGGGGGATGAAGGGGATCAAACCGCTGACTCTACAGTTAGTGGACGACCCGCTCTGTCCACCCGTTGAGGTGTCTACTCACTGAGCTACTGCCGCCCCCATTTTTATTGTGTGACAAAGGGGATAATGAAGTATTTAGCTAACACACAAAATAAAATGAATGCTTGGTTAGTAATAAGGATGGAGGACCCAATTCCCAACCAATGTTTGCACTGATGGTCAAACTAGCCTGCAAAAATGTCTCCTTTCGAAATAATGATAATAGTGGATGTCATATTTTATTGATATATGGACCTCTAAAACATAAAAGTAGCCTTTGACTTGACAGACGATGCAGTTAGTTCAGTTCTTTTCAAAATGAGGGGTTTTGGCTTATTGTATTCACTAAGAAAGTTGAGAAGATGATACATGATATATCTGATGGTGGATATTCTAAGTTGAATTTCAGCACACAGGTTAAAAACATGCTTTAAAAGAAAATATTTAATTGATCCCCCCATGGGGAAAATTCACGTGATGCAGCACACTGAAAAAAGAAAATAGTTGAACCAATTCAATTGGTTCAATTGGTAACACCTTAATGAATTAAGTTATTTGAAATTAAGTTAATAAATTAGATGAACACAATTGATTTAAGTCACATGTACTTAATAAATTAATTGTTCTCAAATTGCAAACATTTTGCATTAATCTAACTTAAAATTAAGGCATGTCAACTTAAAGTTTTCATGTTTTCCAACTCAATAATTTACATAAGCCAAAAGTAAAATATTGCTCTTTTCTAACCTAATAATATAGTTTAGTGTAAATTGCTTTTTGTAGTAACCCTAAAATGAAACTTTAGTTTGTTTAATAAAACAAAAATTACAATTTTAAGTTAAAAAAAATCTAAATCTAATGTTTTTTTTTTAAAACTTTATTCCATCCATCCATTATCATAACCGCTTATCCTCTACGAGGGTCGCGGGGGGGCTGGAGCCAATCCCAGCTGCAACGGGCGAGAGGCGGGGTACACCCTGGACAGGTCGCCAGCCTATCACAGGGCTAACATACATAGACAAACAACCATTCACACTCACATACACACCTATGGTCAATTTAGAGACACCAATTAACCTAATCCCCAACCTGCATGTTTTTGGTCTGTGGGAGGAAGCCGGAGTACCCGGAGTGAACCCACGCAAGCACGGGGAGAACATGCAAACTCCACACAGAAAGGTCCCGGGTCCCAGGTGGATTCGAACCCAGAACCCTCTTGCTGTGAGGCGACAGTGCTAACCACTGCACCACCGTGCTGCCCTAAATACTTTATTGTAGGCTATAATTATATTGTACATATGTACACATTACACATTTGTCCTTTTTAAAAACACATATGCACAAAATGCATAAGTAACTGTTAGCAGGACAACAAAGTGTAAAATAGTGCAACAAAGTATTACAGAAATATGCCTAACAATCTCAACACATACAGTGTTATCGCAACTAAAAAAATGCCCCAAGAGTATACAGAAACTTCTCTTTAGCTATAGCAAATGAATATTATGCATCTAAACAGTGTAGCTGACCAATGGGGATGAAAAAATATGAACACTTCTTTTAGAGTTTTGAATCACAATGTTACACACTGTCACAAGAGTTTGTTCTGTAACTGAATAAATCAAAACTGATGCAACCTTTCCCTACAAACAGAGGGAAATATGTCTGGAAAAAAAAAACCATGAGCTGTTTCAGTTGTTTCACCAACTTCGTGTCCAAAAAACTCTTCCGCTCCAGAATCAATGAGCGCTAGGAGCTCTAGCGTCTGGTCCTTCCAACAGATGGTGGCATGTAACTGGGTTCGGGGACGGGAAGACAGATAAGATATTCCTTTATTAATCCCCCTTAGGAGAAATTCACAGTGACCAGCAGTACACGGGGATAGATGAGTGAAATAAGAACCTGACTAAAGACAATACACAATAAATAGATTTACCTAGACAAGATTAAATTAAATTAAATGCGAGCTCTTAAAGTCAGATCGGTGAAAAAAGTGAGAACCTGTATGCATACATAGTAATCATCATTGAGATGGACAGTGCAATTGGTTGATGAGCATACATGGTAGTCATCATTGAGGTGGACAGTGCAGTTGGTAGCTAAACATACTTGGTAGTTATCATTGAGATGAACAGTGCAATTGGTAGATGAATAGATGAATAGTGCAATTGGTACCAGAGTCTTGCTGAGGTGTAGGTATAAAAATAAAATTAGACATAGAATAAAATAGATGTGCAGTAATCAGTTGTGCAAAATATGTGTGCAAATGTGCGGAATGTGCAAATTTTACAGGGTATTCCAGGTAGTGTACAACATATGAATAGACCTAAAATAACAACGGCTAGAAGACAGTCCTGAGGTGTGTGGTGTGGTGAGGTGTTCAGTCCATTTTCTGGTGGTGTTGGGGCTTCCTAGAGCCTGATGGGATGAAAGAGCCCCCCAAGTGCTTTGATGCACGTGGCTGAGTGAGCCCATGGCTGAACGTGTTCCTGAGTTGTTTCAGTTCGGCATAGAGAGGGTGAGAGGGGTTGTCCAGGATCGCCAGCAGCTTTCCCCTCGTCCTCCTCTCTGTCACCGCCTCCACACAGTCCAGCTTCATCCCCACCGCAGAGCTCGCCTTCCTCCCCAGCCTTTACAGCTTACTGGCACCACCGCTCCCAATGCCTCCTCCCCAGCACACAGCAGCGAAGAAGGTGACACTGGCCACCGCAGACTGGTAGACCATCCGTAGCAGTGCATTTGGTAGATAAACATAGTAGTTATCATTGAGATGAACAGACCTAAAATAACAACGGCTAGAAAACAGTCTGAGGTGTGTGGTGTGGTGTACAGTCCATTATCTGGTGGTGTTGGGGCTTCCGAGACGTGGGGAGCGGGTGGTTGAGGTATTGTAGAGCCTGATAGCTGATGGGATGAAAGAGCCCCCCCAAGCGCTTTGAGGCAGGTGGCTGAGAGAGCCTATGGCTGAACGTGCTCCTGAGTTGCCTCAGCTCAGCATAGAGAGGGTGAGAGGGGTTGTCCAGGATCGCCTGCAGCTTTCCCCTCATCCTCCTCTCTGTCACCGCCTCCACACAGTCCAGCTTCATCCCCACCACAGAGCTTGCCCTCCTCACCAGCTTGTTCAGCTTGCTGGCACCACCGCTCCCAATGCCTCCTCCCCAGCACACAACAGCGAAGAAGGCTACCACCGACTGGTAGAACATCCGTAGCAGCCTAGTGCACACATTGAAGGATCTGAGCCTCCTCAGGAAGAACAGCCTACTCTGTCCCTTCCTGTAGACGGCCTCATTGTTGTCCAATAAGTCCAGTTTGTTGTTCAGGTGCACCCCAAGATGTACACTAGCCCGGCTCGCTAGGATGCTTCCCCTGGCTAGCGAGCCCTCCGGTTTAATGGTCGGCTAGGACAGGTAGCGAGGTAGTGACCAGGTGCTCCACAGTAGAGACAGAAGTTGTTAGCCCTCCGTCGTTCCCGTTCCTCTGCGTTTAGCTGGTTTCGTCCCAGCTGCATAGGTTTGCCCCCAAGGTAGTCCTCTCATGGCCCGGGTTCCTGTGGCAGAACAACACTGGAGGCAGGGAGAGATCTTACCGGGGCTGGGGAATGCTCCCTCCGACGAGGCATGACGTCACAGCCCGAAGTACGCCGCTTCTCCCTCCGCCGCTCACGGCAACGATTGTCAATCAGGATGGTTAACGAAATTAATTCGTCCAAGTCTTCAGGCTTACTAGTTTACTAGTTTACTAGTTCATTAACTTTAACATTTCGCTTAGCCCGTTAACAAAAACAGCCTGCAGGGACGCCCCATTCCACCCACTCTCAGCTGCCAGAGTCCGGACCTCTATGGCGTATTCAGCCATGCTCTGAAACCCTTGACGGAGAGTAAAAAGCCTCATGGAAGCGTCTTTACCTTGAACCGGGTGGTCGAAAACCTTAGACATCTCGGTAGTAAAGGCGGCAAAGGTGGTGGTGACCTGATCCTGCTTCCACCAGTGAACCGAAGCCCAGTCCAACGCTGCTCCCCGCAGCAACCCAATCAGGTAGGCGATTTTAGCCTTCTCAGTAGTGTATGTAAGAGGCTGGAGATCAAAGAGAAGTCCACACTGCATAAGGAACGTCTTACATTATCCCAGGTTCCAATCGTACCTTTCCGGTGGGGAGACCCAAGGCTCCCAGCCGGGTTGGGCTGTGGTTGGTGCCCCTGTAGCTTGCACTGGAGGAGGGTTTTGCGGTACGCCCCGGAGGTTAGTCACGCGAGTCGACAAGTCACGGAGCTCGACCATTATCTCCTGAAGCACGGTGCTGTGCTGGTCCAGGATTGCTCCCTGAGTGGAGACGGCATGACGGACAGGCTCCAGGTCTGCTGAGGCGAACTCAAACGCAGACCGGAGGTAGAGTGGTTTACAGAGATTTTATTGGAGTGACACAAAAACAGGTCGTGGTGAGAGTTGCTGGCGCATCTAATGACTCTGAGTGCGGGAATGGGGTCCGGGTTCCAGAGTTCTCGGTCTGGGCTGTGCTGGCGGGCAGATCTGGGTTCAGGCTGAGGATGAGACGGTCTGAGGTGAAAACAGGGAAAAAACGAGTTAGATACAGGTTTACTCATAGCAGAGTATTTCAAGGTTGAGCTGGCGTGTCTCATACGAGCTGATACGACGATCCAGCGGGGACTGGAAGGTCGGACTGGTCTTTATAGGAGAGTTGATTACGTGAAGAGGAACAGGAGTGCAGGAGTGATGACATGAGCAGCAGGTGTGTAGGCTGAGGTTGCAGCGACCATGCCCACCAGCAGCCCAGCTGCCAGATCACGGCCGGCGGGTCGTGACACAAACACCATTGTTCCTTCACAATATGACACAAGGCCATTTTTTGGTCATTGTTGTGTACATTACTGGGAGCTTTGAAGTTTGCTATACAGGTTATGGACTTTGGGGAACATCTTGTGCTGATCAAGCTGCATGAAGATTTTTTGGATCACTTCAAAAGCAAGCGAAAGGGTTTGGGATAAGCTAGGTTGAGTGAATAAATCAAACCTAGAAGCAGGGCATAAGCTGAGGCAACTGAAGTTCATGCAACACTTCCACGCCCTCAATGACGATGCCAATAGGCGAGTTTCAGATCGTTTGCATTTGCGCATTTGTTGCAACGAGAATTGAGAAGATCCGGCGGAACTCGTCCTAATCCCGTCAAGTTCCCATCCCGTAAGGCGGACACAGGTGAACTTCTCGTCAACAACTTCCGTTCTTCGTAGCAGACGAGTTCGAGGCATTGGATCTCCCCTTATTGATGCAGGCTGAGGAGCAAATGTGATGAATTTTCTGCATGCACAATGGCTTGGATATGTAGAGAAATGTGTAAATAAAATAAATAAAATAAAAAATGCATGATGAGTGATGAAGTGAAAGTTCACAAAATCGTCTCTTTTTAATCTCTTTTTAATATGCATAGTTTGGGAGAGGGCACCAGGCACGCCTCTCTGAAAGGAGTTATGTCACTTCTGACGTGGGGACTTTAATGTCGGTATTCCAACCAACCAGAGCAAAGTTGAGGGGATGTTGAGGGGAGTGTCTTATGTCCGCACTTGCTCGAGAGAACATGCCCAGAAAAGCAGGCAGAAGTTGTTTTCCTGAAACCACACGAGTTTTGAAAGCCAGGTGAATCGTCACATCGGAAGTTCATCAGAGGTATTTCTGACGTTTTCATCCCAGAATGCATTCTGAAGCATGGCAAACGAAGCCACATGCCTCATCTGAAACTCGCCTAATGTCTTCAGGTGGCTCCTGCAGTCCCTCCCCCTCCTTCCGAATCACAAACACTGCCATGGTAAGCTGCTCCAGGTCCCTCTGAACATCATCTGCTTCACAGTCCTACAGAGGGGTACAGGACACAAACACAAATCATCATTAGCCTCACTTCTTACTGTGATGAAGTGTTTGGGTGATGTACCAATATGTGTTATGTGCTGGGCTATTTCTTGGCTGGGTGTCATCACACACCAGAAACAGCAGAGAGAGGTGTATCAATCTGGCAATCTAATTGTAAGCAAGAAATATAAGATTTTCCAACATGTCAAACTATTCCTTTGAACTTGTAAGAGAAGGATGTATCCACCTTTCGTCAAACTCGACTTGATAGTTTTATCCCCCCCCCCTTGTACCCACCCACCCCTCCGTCCGTCCTTCACCTCCAGACACCCCTTCTTTTCCCGTGCCGCCCCCCCCCCCCCCCCCCCACACACACACACACACACACACACACACACATACGCTAATTCCTGTAATAGGGCACTTGCTTTAAAACAACAGATAAATGTTCGTCGCGGGTCTGGGTGTTGTTCCCACTGACAATTCATTTTGTCCAGATCGCACACGCTAATCCCTGTAATAGGGCAATTGCTTTTAAACAATGCTTGTGCTTACGACAGAGAAAAGTTATCTGCGGGTCTGGGTGTTGTTCCCACACGTGCTTCTTACAGAGCTATGTGTGTGTATTGGTGAAACGTGGGTGACCATTTTACTCAGGGCAGGGGTTGATGGGTCCAGGAAAAAAGTTTAGAGTTTTTACGCGGGACCCAAATGCCTCACCCCGCTCGCCCCGCATGAGGAATGGTCTTTAGACCACTATGGGATAGCGCGGCAGCTGGGGTATATGTTCAGGTACCAGACCAGGCAATGATGCCTCTATCAGCGAAGCGTTGGGGACACTGGCCCTCATTTATTAAACGAACGTAGAAATTAGCGCAAATCTGAATGCATGATTCATCTTACAATAGGACCAGTGTTGGGTAGTAACGCGTTATTAGTAACGCAGTTACGTAACGCCGTTATTTTTTTCAGTAACGCGTTACGTAACGCGTTGTTTTTTTTAATTCAGTAACTCCGTTCCCGTTACCAAACGCTACGTTACTCCGTTCCTTTTTGTGAGGTTTTACAACGGCACGCAGTTCCCGATCATTAAAGTTTAATTGAATTGAAAAACAAAGCTGTCGCCTCTAGCGTCACACACGCAATCAAACACGCGCCCCGAAGATGACTGGACAGGTCAGTGCACGGCATGATGGCGAGCGAGAAGGGGAAGATCAGTTTCTACTCTTGGAAATACTCCAATTTTTTTCAACTCGAGAGCAAAGGGGAAAACAACATTTCGGTAAGATGTAAACTGTGCCCCGGGTCAAAAATCCTCTGTACGGCGAAAAACAGCAACAGCAACCTGCTGAAGCACATCGAGAAGCGGCATGCACACACCCACTCACACACACACGCACACACACACACACACACACACGCACAAACACACTCCCACACACACACACGCACAAACACACTCCCACACAGACACACACACACCCACTCACACACACACGCACACACACACACACACACACACATGCACAAACACACTCCCACACACACACACGCACAAACACACTCCCACACAGACACACACATACACACACACACACAGGCGGCGCTCCGAGAAGGCGGAGCAAGGACGCGGCGGAGGCGTCTCTGCCTCTCGCACGGCGGCGGCTCAGCGGCGCTCAGCCGGCCGACGTCGACGTCAGAATATTGTTTTCAGTTATTTATATCAGAATGTCTGTATTTGACTTTAAGCCACTTAAATTGTTGGCAGTTTGTTTTTGAATACCAAATAAGAAAAATAGCCTTGTTTAGCCAGTTTATAGCCTATGGCCTGACTGAAATAAATAGACATTGAAAAAATGCTTTGGTGTTTGTGTTGGTGCACAACAGATCACATTGCTTGGATGATTAGATTCAGTGATGTGGATGCAAATGAATTAAAACGGTTGTATTATTTTGTATTATTCAGCATCAGTACAGAACTGAAATGACAGCTAGATGGGAACTCAATCAATCAACCTTTAGAGCATTGGAAGAACGTTTTACAGTAACTAAAAAGTTACTTTCTCAGTAACGCATTACTTTTTGGTTTAAGTAACTGAGTTACTAACTGAGTTACTTTTTTTACAAAGTAACTAGTAACTGTAACTAGTTACTATTTTTCAGTAACTAGCACAACACTGGATAGGACCCACGTGAGATTTACGAAACTTTCGTATCACACCAATCCCAGCGTACGAAGGAGCTTGGTGTTGATAAATACGGCGGCTGAGATCAGTCGTAATTAACGTAACACGCCCCTATAAAACCATGTCTTCAGAAGCCTCGCCCCTAACTTTTACGACATGGAGAAATATCCAACGGCAAAGAAGAAGCGGAATTTATTGTATTATTTATTTATTGTATTATTTATTCTCAACTGCCGTTGCACCCCCCACCCCCATATCCATACAATACACATTGATCTGTTGTACCCGTTCCGTTGTATTGCACTAGCACACTATTGCACCACCTGTACACTTCTTGTATTATATTACTATTTCTCGCACTACCTGTACATTATTTACATTTTTTCATACTGTTTACAGCCTGTTTCTGCTAGTGTTAGTAACCGTTTACTACCTCAACGATCACTTCCTCCACCTGCACTGTTTACTGTCACTTTAATAACTACCGTTAATTACTGTCACTTTAATAACTACTGCCATTTTTCATGTTTTTCAATTTTGCACTCTGCACCTTTTTCTGCATTTCTGCATTTCAACCCGCACCTTTATCGCTCATTTGCACTTCTGGTTAGAACGCCAACTGCACAGTGACAATAAGGTTGAATCTAATCTAATCTAATTAAGGGCAAGCAAAAAAACGCTATATGGAAACAAATCACTGTTGCAGTCAACAGTGTGTCCCATGTTCAGCGGGCTACGGAAGAGGTAAATAATTAATTGAATAATTAATTAAATGTAAAATTGATGTTAAATTGATCCTTCTTAAAACATTTCACATTTGACCTATAGGCTATTGTTTGCAAAGTTATTTTATTCCGAATAAGGTGAAAAAAAAGTTGTCCGACTCTTGCGGATATACCATGTCTCGCCACTGGTCGCATTCGAAAAAGTTGCGTACACGAGCTCAGACCTGACGTGAGATTTCATCGCAGCCTGCACTCACGTTCAACTTGATAAATGCCAAGCTGGAAATGAGCGTACATTCATTTTACGCCTGTTTTCTGTCGTACGCTCATTTGATAAATGAGGGCCACTCTGCGGGAACTAAAGTCACTAAAGTTAAAGTCGACCAAGACGCCCTACGCCTCAAACTCACCACGGTGTCTAACGGTAAAAAGACTTTGCGTTTCTACACTTGTTGCTTCTCTTTGACATTTAAAAATATTTAAAAAAGATCTCTGCCTGTCGGTATTTTACCGCTTTCGCAGAAGTCCACTCAGCATCAGCGTTTTTTGGTAAGCATCTACTATATTTGAATGTTTTTTATTTTATTTTTTGGATTGTGTTTGTAATCAGAATTATCCATCTTTTAAATTCATGCCAGAAGAGATGGAAGGAATCAACTTTTCACAATCGCAATTTTGTAAGACTTATCTTTATTTAAAACTTACATTGCATCCATCTCTGTGTTATAACATTTTCAGCAAAACATACCGAGGTTTAACCTAAATATATATACCCACAGATTTTTGCCGACGACAATAGTTTCACAGAGATACTAAGGGAAATCCAGACGGCTGAGCATTCGATGTTGCAGACTCATCAGAGGGCGCATCGACCCGCACCCAGGGCCGGATTATCCATAAGGGCCATTGGGCCAGTGCCCAGGGGCCCCAACCATTCACAACCAGTGGGGGGGCCCCACATGACACAAGCTTTAAAAATATTTTTCATATATTGTTATATTATTCACTTGAAATTGTTAAAAGGCCATACATTACTCGTTATGAACACTACTCTCATAATAATAATAATAGTATTAATGATAATGATAAAAAAAAATCAAGATTACATGACCACTCATTCCCCCCCCCCCCAAAATCCATCAGAGTTGAGTTGGTCCAAAAGAATGCGCAAACATAATTTTTATTAACGGCTAGCATACATATGAGAAATCCCCTTGATTATGCGTGATATATATATATTATATATATATATATATATTAGGCGGCACGGTGGTGCAGTGGTTAGCACTGTCGCCTCACAGCAAGAGGGTTCCGGGTTCGAATCCACCTGGGACCCGGGACCTTTCTGTGTGGAGTTTGCATGTTCTCCCTGTGCTTGCGTGGGTTCTCTCCGGGTACTCCGGCTTCCTCCCACAGACCAAAAAACATGCAGGTTGGGGATTAGGTTAATTGGTGTTTCTAAATTGACCATAGGTGTGCATGTGAGTGTGAATGGTTGTTTGTCTATGTATGTTAGCCCTGTGATAGGCTGGCGACCTGTCCAGGGTGTACCCCGCCTCTCGCCCGTTGCAGCTGGGATTGGCTCCAGCGACCCTCGTAGAGGATAAGCGGTCACGATAATGGATGGATGGATGGATATATATATTAGGGATAAGTCTATGAATGTTCTCATTCATCCAGGTCATGTTTAATCCGGCCAACAGTTAAATCGAACGCAACTGGACTTAGATTTGTCTGTGAAGACGTTTCGCCTCTCATCCAAGCGGCTTCATCAGTTCGTAACGCATCAGTCTGACTAGTCCGCACTAGTCTGACAGACAGTGGAGTTAGACCCAGGTATTTAACCTCAGTGGAAGTGTCCACCCACCAAACTCCTAAAACAATAGATCACCTGACCATTGTTTTGGGCCTGTGAGTCATCTTGGTGGATGATGATCATTAGGGGTGGGTGGGGCCACTGGAGAACGACAGTCGTTAGGTATGATGTGCAGTTACCAGTGAACGACAGCCGTTGTGTTGTGTTCTTCAGAGCCACTTGAGGTTGGTTTTGGGCAGCCTTTGTTGTTCACCCTCCTGGGAATGGCTGAAAGTGCAGCATTGTAGATGGGGGATAACTGATGTCTCAGACCCCCTCCCCTGTTGAGAGATGGCTTTTCCACTTTGACATAGATGGCTTCTTTTACCCCTCTTTCAAACCATCTGTCCTCTCTGTCCATGATTTTGACATTGCTGTCCTCAAAGGAGTGAGCCTTTTCCTTTAGGTGTAAATAGACAGCTGATACTGGACCTGAGGAGTTTTCCCTTCTGTGTTGGGCCATGTGCTTGTTTAGAGGTTGTTTAGTTTCACCAATGTAAGAGTTTAAAAAGAGTTTAAAATCCTACAAAGGAACATCACCTAGCCATTGGTTCCGCTATGTGGATGACACATGGGTTAAAATCAGAACCCAGGAACTTCAGGCATTTACTCAACATATTAATTCAGTGGACGTAAACATCAAGTTCACCAGAGAAGATGCCAAAGATAACCACTTACCTTTTTTGGACTGTGATGTACACTTTGGTGATGACAGGAGCCTCCACATTGGGGTATACAGGAAACCCACCCACACAGATCAGTACCTTCTCTTTGACTCCCATCACCCTCTGGAGCACAAATTGGGGGTTATCAGAACCTTGCAACACAGGGCGGATAATATACCAACCACCACTCAAGCCCAAGTAAAAGAACACAAACATCTAAAGGGTGCTTTGAGAACTTGTGGCTATCCAGGTTGGACCCTCAACAAGACAACATGCAGAAAGAATAGAAACTTGGAGGGTGAAGAGAAAAAGAACCAACGCAGAAACATAGTGATACCCTATGTGTCCGGAGTATCTGAAAAACTCCGGAGAATTTTTAACAAACACGAAATCCCTGTCCATTTCAAACCCAGCAATACTCTCAGGCAGAAACTGGTACACCCCAAAGACAGACTACCACACTCACAAAAGAGCAACTTGGTTTATGCAGTCCAATGCAGTGAGGAATGTAAGGACTCTTACATTGGTGAAACTAAACAACCTCTAAACAAGCACATGGCCCAACACAGAAGGGAAAACTCCTCAGATCCAGTTGTCTATTTATACCTAAAGGAAAAGGCTCACTCCTTTGAGGACAGCAATGACAAAATCCTGGACAGAGAGGACAGATGGTTTGAAAGAGGGGTAAAAGAAGCCATCTATGTCAAAGTGGAAAAGCCATCTCTCAACAGGGGAGGGGGTCTGAGACATCAGTTATCCCCCATCTACAATGCTGCACTTTCAGCCATTCCCAGGAGGGTGAACAATAAAGGCTGCCCAAAACCAACCTCAAGTGGCTCTGACGAACACAACACAACGACTGTCATTCACTGGTAACTGCACATCATACCTAACGACTGTCGTTCTCCAGTGGCCCCACCCACCCCTAATGATCATCATCCACCAAGATGACTCACAGGCCCAAAACAATGGTCAGGTGATCTATTGTTTTAGGAGTTTGGTGGGTGGACACTTCCACTGAGGTTAAATACCTGGGTCTAACTCCACTGTCTGTCAGACTAGTGCGGACTAGTCAGACTGATGCGTTACGAACTGATGAAGCCGCTTGGATAAGAGGCGAAACGTCTTCACAGACAAATCTAAGTCCAGTTGCGTTCGATTTAACTGTTGGCCGGATATATTAGGGATGCACCCGAATAGGAATACGTTATTTGGAAAGCACAGATAATGCGATGTAAACATATCTGTATTCTACCCGAATATTCGCGTTATTATTCGGGAAAAAAAATCTTAAAATCCGTTCATATCATTGTGGATGGCAGGTTGGCAACAAGATAAAAATGTCTATTCTGTTTGCAGCATCGGACTTTGATTTCACTAAATAGTCGTTTCATTTATTACATGTAGCGCCCCCCATGCCGTGGCTATGGGAATGACAATGAAATTAACTAAATCGTTAATTGGGCGCTTCCTAAGTCCTTCTACCTGACCACACAAACCATGTGGTAATCTATATGATTTTAGGTTAAGTTTTGTAGTCTAAAAACCTTTCATTACTATTATAGTAAATACAATGAACTCACAAATACTCCTTTTTTTATAAAAGTAGAAAATGTTTACTGTACAAATATTAAATGAAATTACAGTCAACTAAAATATTCCAAATAAAAAAGTATTACCACATTGGCAAATGAACGGTCAAAGAGCACATAAATGACATTCAAACACAGGCATGAATGATAACTGTACCCAATGAATAGTGTGCACATCAACAGTGAAAGTACTATAAATGTCCTATGCCGGCATAAACTAAATTACCCCCCACGTTGCAGGCCTGTTTCGGTGCTTGGGTTCGTTGAGACCATAAACTGGCCGCTTCACTCGCGTGAGCAAACAAAAATGGCAAAACTTTACCTCGTGGAAGAGAGTCCTGTGTGTGTGTGTGGCGAAGCAAGCGGGAAAACGCGGTCCTCGGTCGACAGGTTCGCGCTGGCGTCGGTCTCCTCAGGACATCCGCCTTGTCCAGACGAACGGCAGGATCCTCATCCGTCTCGGCAGTTCGGTCCAAAGTCCTTGTGCACCCAGGACGATGGTAAACGGACTAGCACGATGAGCTAAGATGGCGCTGGCGAACAATCTTCACGTGGCAAACCACGCACCTAGTAACAATGCTGTAAAGAGTCTAAATACACGTGACTGATGTCGCAGCTATCTATCCGACAACTTAAACAGCGTAACTCTAGTCCGATATCCTAGACATAGAGAATTAACATGTATTTATAACAAATATACACAGCGAGCTTGGACTAGCCGTCCACACTCTTCCATCACCTCTCTCTTCTCCCGATCTCGCGCTAACCTCCCAGCTTCCGTTCCCACAGTCTCTGGTTCAAAGGTCACATTGGTATATTAACCAATAAAGTTACGGAAAATACATATTCAAACAAAATTAAAATACAGGCCATAGGAAAATAAAATATATTTTGGCATGGTACTTTCAAAACATTTTTAAACATTTATTAACATATTTTGACAAAAAGAAAATAAAAGGAAAATATAGCACAGGGCTACATACAAATGATTGAAAAGAGATCACTTATGTCGTCGTCCCACTGAGTCAGTGCACAACAGCGAGCTGAGCTGAGCTGACCGCGGTGGACATGAAACTTAGAGCTTGAAATTAGACATTCGCCTGACATTCACCACATAGCTGATCTCTCTATCTCATTAAAAGTCAAATAAACTACTTACACAGTATGTTTTCCTGTTTTGTATTCCGTTGTGAAAATATAAATAGTGTGCAATGACAGTCGAACGTTTTACCGTGTATTTCAGTCCAAATTAATTCCTTTAAGTGACATATGCTGCATGTATCTGCAGGTTATTTAAACAAACAGCAACACATTCAAGTTTAGATTTATCATTCAGTATCCGCTGTGTGAGAGAGGGCACGAGCGCAGCCCTTTGCATTACGTACGTTAGGCAGCAGGTGGCTTGTGCGTGTCCTAGTGGTGATTAATAAACCTTTATATTTAAAGTTCAAACTGACTGGTCACTCAGTGTCCCCCAACCAAGCGGCAACATTCCATGCTGAAAAATGAAGCCCATGCGGAAGTGCAAAAACTTGCAGTTCCTCGACTGGCCGCTTGAGGCTGGCTGCAGAAGGGAGTCAACTCCCATAGACACCCATGTTAAAATGTCCAACTTTACAGCCAAAATAAACATGTTTACAGCCTGGTTCAAAAAACGGTTTTGGTGTCTTTCAGTAGTGTTCGAGTCCATGACAACTGTGAGGGGGGTGAATTTTTTTAGAATCCATTATTTTAATGCACAGAGAAGGATTTATTTTATGAATAATTAAGGGCGTGGTCAACTTGATTGGCAGCTGTCATATGTCATCACGGCATGACCTTCACGGATTCGAGGCTTTGATTGGTCTGGCCGGAGGTAGGCGGGCTTAGAACACAGACTGAAATGTCCAAGATGGCGGCGCCCAGAAGCTCAATTTTAGGCTTCATCTCCGCTGTTAAGAAGTCTATGGGTGACGTCACGGAGGGTTTGTCCATATATATATACAGTCAATGCCCCCAACTAGCTTAGGGGTGGTGGTGGGGTTCAGATGGTTTGCAGTCTATCTAAACTTCGTTCAATAGGGTGGGGTGGATAAAATAAAACAGGCAAAAAAGTTCATGTATTACTGTTGTGTATGTATTACTACCTATGTAATTATTGTCGTAAAGTATATTTCATAATTAATTATATAACAATATTAAATCAATGTGATGCTTGGAAGGGACTACTATTGCATTGCAAATGAATATTAGGTTAGAAAATACAAATTTGGCACAATAAAGGAGACTTCCGGTATAAACCACGCCCACTTCCGGTTTTCTATCCGAATACAGATACAGATAATTTTTTGGTTGAACAGATACAGAAACAGATACAGATAGTGAGGTTGCTGTGCACCTCTAATATATATATATATATTTTATTTTTTTTGGTGGGGGGCCGCGGGCGGCGGAGGGGGGGCCCTGTGAGGTAAAGTGCGCAGTGCACCACATTGTCTTAATACGGGCCTGCCCGCACCACTGTACAAAGAGCGGCGGCTGCGGTGCGGAATCTTCCCGTCTCCCAAGAGGATAACGCCGCTATCCCGACGGAGGGTTCATCGAGCCGTCCCCGGTGAAAAGTAGAAGGGATAACCGAGAGAGTGATGCGGCTCCCCGACCGAAAGTGAGACGTCCCCGAAAAAATAACCCCCAGAACCAGCAGGGGGCACCGGAGCGAGGATCCGACGGGGCATGGGAGATATCAGGTAAACATGGAAGGAATTTCACACTCTGCGTCACAGCGATCAAATGAAAATACAACGTAACATGTTCTCATAGGCATAGGCATAGATTACGGGGGGGACGGTGGGGACATGTCACGACCACTATTTATAATTTGAATTTTGTCCCCACCACTTTTAAAAATGTGCAACCCAATTGTGACCGAAAAAAACGTGCAAACGTGAAAAACGCAATTTGGTATCTAGTTGTTTGATTTGTCGACTGTGAGCCACTGTAGAAACATGGCATTGTAAAATGACAGCGGAGTTGGTGCATTCCAATGGTTGCGTATTCAGATCGAACATTGTGACCGTGAGAGAACGGTGAACTTGGGAGGTTACCTTTTATGACTTCTAGTACTAGCAAAGGCTAACGCAATTTCATGGAATTAACTTGAGTTGTATATGTATATGGAACACTAGAAACCATCGCTACTGTACAAAAGGTATTTCACTCAACTAATAAAAGTGAATGACAGAAATTTGTAGTAGCCAAAGCATAGACTGTAGGTAAAGCCGGTATGTAGCTAACTGCAGTGTTACTGCTAGCTAACCGTTAATGTTAGCAATAGATGAGAACTAGCAGTTAAGAGTTAATATTAAACATCGTAAAACAAGGTAATTTATAGGTTTCTCTGCACTTACAGCACATTTTTGCCTGATGAAAAATTATCTGATATCGGTTCCAGCTTTTCTCTTAGACATTATGGATCCAGTTAAATAGCCTTGCGACTTAAGCCTTTTTTTGTTGTTTGTATAATTTGTTAAATTATATTTAATGTCATAGCAAGGGGGAGGGGAGGGGGAAGGAGGTAAATGTGTAAAAACAAAAACACAGTTTTTTTGGCAAACTCCAGTTTCGCAGTTGAAAGTAAATAGGGAAACCAGCGTTTTTGCATTGTGACATGTTGGTCTCTCGTTTGTTTAGAATCTCTGATTGGCCACCAGTTTGCTTGAAGTGTTCATGTCACCCTTCCCCTGCTGTTTTTATCATTGGTGTGAACAGAATTATTTTCACAAACAAAGGAAGGGGAAATCTTTTTTTCCCCCCTGAATACCCTGATATGTTTATTTACGATCAGCAGTCATCTTGGTCTGTCTTCGCCTTAATGGGTCGGCACTGCCTCCTTACCAGGTTCCTTAAAGGTTTTCACCAACTCAGCCCCCCCAAGTATACTTGTTTACCTTGGAAAAATAATTTTGAGCCTGGCTTTATCACACGATCTGATTTTGTGTGTATGCAAATTCGAGCATTTTTAATGAGATAGGGCCTTATTTGCATATGTAAACATTAAAATATAAAAAAACATGCAATACATTTTTTTTTTCATCTTAACATAAGTAACCAACTGAGTTTCATGGTGACGTCTATTTTTCTTTTTTTTTTACCCTATTCACCATACTGTCTCGCCTTAATTGCCTATTTATGCTAATTATGCAAATTGCCCAAAGTGCAACTTTAGGCAACCAAGTTGAATTCCATCCATTAGGCCTATAGATGACATTTCTGCAATAAAACTTTAGGGTACTCAACATTTCTGGGTTTACTATTGGGCCTATGGGATTACGACCAGACTAGTGTGCTGTCTGTACATAGCGTTATAATGGAGAAGTGGCTTAATTCATTTTCAAGACAGACAGCCAAAATTGACATTTTTATTCAGAAAATTGCCGGTCCTTTTGCTTCCTGTAAAAAGCATGTTTGTGACACTGGATAACGATATGGATATATACTTCATCTAGCCTGCATGTGGAGGGCCACATAAGGTAAGAAATTGGTTTATGTAAACTTTGCTGCTGGTTTTGTTTGCTCGTGATGACCTGGTCAAAGGTTACCCATGGTTCTAAGCTACGATTGTTATCTGATTCTGGTTGGTGCTCCACTTAGTATGCATTGTAGATATAGATTGCAGCTGGTAGCAGCTACACACGGTGCGATTGCTATGCCAATGTGGTTGTAGTTGTTTTGTCTGGTTGAGATATGTGACGTTAGACTTGGAGCCTGGTGGGCCTATTCTAACATAAATATGTTCTCGCATAACCTGTGTGATTATCCTAAACTGTATGGGATTTTATTTGCGGGCAATTTGCTTCTGATGTTGTAACGAGTGAAGTCTACATTGGTCCTTCACGGGTGTTTACTGGTGGTGAGGATTTGGCAGATGCAATTCTCCTCTGGGCGCTTGTTTTTTTTTCTTTTCTTGTTTTTTAATGCAGCATAACATATGCTACCAGCAGCCCTTGCTCTTCTTCCAAAGGCTGATGCTCAGCACCTCATTTCATACCCAGGTGTTTCCAACGCCGTTTTGCAAAACAAGCCAAAACACAAACTATGGTTTTCAACTTTTATTGTTCACTGTAGAGCAGGGGTCTCAAACTCGCGGCCCGCGGGCCAATTGCGACCCCGCTGGATGATATTTTGTGGCCCCCTACTTGAAATCAAAGTTTAGTGTTTTTCTCAAACGCACCTTTTTGCCGAGTCGTTGCGCGGGCCGCGCTCAGGGTTGCCAGATGGGTGGTTTTGCAGTCTATTTTGCGGGTAAAAATGGGCTTGGGCGGGTGGATAAAAATTTGGCTGTTTTCGGATCAGTTCGGCGGGTTTTTGTAGCCGAAACACGGGCACTTCAGATCCTTCTCCCTGCGACCCGCTGTTCAGCAGGCAGCAGTCTCACTCACTCATTCACTCACACACACACACACTACAGCTCTGGCTGACGTGCCCCCTAAACTCACAACAGACACTCCCACTACCTGCAGCTCACGTCACCCACAGAGACCTGTTATTACCGGACTGGACAGCAGCCGAGAGATTTCTTAGGTTAGGCTACGTTATAAGGGTGACTATATGGCGCTTTAATCAGGACCTAGTCTGTCCTTAGCCTACAAAATAAAGTTTGAGAAATGTCTGCATGGAGCACAGCTGCTTACAGGTGTGCAGCTGACAGATGTGCAGCTTACAGTGACAGTTTCCTCATCACTACCTGAGCCACCATCCGATCCTCCCTCATTCACGTCCTGAGTGTCCTGGACATATCCTGTATTCTGTTATTTTCCTCTTTTCATTTCTAACCGGCTCCTTTCACTTTTTGCCCGTACACGCCCGGTGTCTCCTCTCTATCTCTCTTTCTCTCGCGCCTGATTCACATATACCGGTAAAAATAAATGTGATAGTATGAAAACACCACAAGTGAGCAAAAAACATGAAATGAAAACATTGTAATAATTGCTGTGACCACAGCCGGACAAACTGGTCTATAAATGCCGTATATGCAGCGGTTAATATGACCACTATTGGCGTCCGAGGTATAAATGCTCAGAAATCAAGCATGTTTCATTTTAATAAGTTGTAAGCTTCAGAAACCATCAAACACATATAGGCCTATTTAGGAAAAGTCACGGACTGAGAGACTTGTAGTTTTAATGTAAGGGAAGTTATAATAATAATAAATAATAATAATAATAATAATAATAATAATAATAATAATAATAAATAAATACCTATACCTATAATAATAATAATAATAATAATAATAATAATAATAAATACCTGAAATCCTTTTTTTTGTGGAGTACTTGATGCGGCCCAGCCTCACCCAGACTCTACCCCCAGTGGCCCCCAGGTAAATTGAGTTTGAGACCCCTGCTGTAGAACATATTGTAATGCAGCATTGAATGGATGAATAGCTTACATAAGGATACCCAGCACTTTTTAAACCACACTCAACCTTATGGTTATTGTCCCCACCACTTCTAAAAACAAATTGATGCCCTTGCATCATAGGCCCTTATCATTCAGCATGGAATGTTGCCGCTTGCTCCTTACTCACTCGTCGTTGCATGGCTGTCCATGGACTGCTGCTGTTCTGTTCCGTTCTGCTGCTTGCTGATGCTCTGCTCTGCTGCTAGCCTAGCTAACCTCTGCTAAGGCCCTGTCTGTGTCCTCGGCTTGCACCGGATCGCTATCGTCCGACGAAGGCTACGTGCCTGCTATCTGTGGGGCTTGGGGCTTCACTCGCTTGGTTGCGGTGCATGCGTGTGTGTGTGTGTGTGTGTGTGTGTGTGTGTGTCGTTGCTTCTGTTTTGTTTAGTTACTGTTAGTGTTTAACCTTTGTGTCGTTTAGTTATTGTATTGTATGCTGTCTGTCTGCATGCTGGCTGCTTCGCTGGTGGCTATATGCTTGGGTGAAGGAAACGCGTATGCTTCCCTTTATTTTGTTTTGGTTTGCCGTGGATTTTGGTTTGCTTATTCTTTATTTGTTTTGGTCTGCTGTGGATTTTGGATTGCTTATTCTTTATTTGTCTTGTAATTTCTTTCATTTGATTCCCCTGCATGGATACTGATCCAACAGGTGGGTATACATTTGGTAAAGCCCAATCCAGGTAGCCTGTTAGCCTTATTGTCAGTCTTATTGTGTGCTCTAATCCGTGACGAATGTGGTGGGCCCACTGTTTCTTCATGTCATCGTAAAGAGAAAATAAAATAAAATCTTTGTATGAATTTTAACTCTGTCTCCGCCTGTCATTCAGATTGCATGTCCTGCACAGTATACGATTCTAAACGTAGTAAGTTCTCGGTCCGGTCACAATAGCGTAATACTTTCTTCTATGATTTCTAATTTTGATTTATAGACATTTGTCCTCCATTCTACAAAGACTGAGTTGTGTTGATTATACCAGTAAAACTATAAGTACTGTACATTACAATTTGGTGTGACAGCTCATGTTTAAAAAGGCCTACAAACAATCACCTGCATTTCTCAATTACTGTAAGTGTTGAAATTATATTAATTTTTTCAAATATTTTTTTCACTTCAACACACCATCCTGTAATTTACATACAGCCACATTTCAGCCTGGTCTGTAGTGCAACTTACCTTAGGTGGTCCAAATGAGTTGTGTATAAACTGAGACCACCGCCAGTAATGGAAAAAAAAAGGAAGAAAGAAATCAATTGTCGTGTTGAAACTTTTTGCAGATGCTCCCGGTGCATAGATTAGGCCTACAGATGGCTTGTGTTTTATCTATCTCATCTACTCCGAAGAAGTTCCACGGCACCGACACGTTTGTTTGTTTCCGACATCTAATGATTCAAGATTCAAAAAAACTTTATTGTCCGTCACATAGTGACAGGGCTCAAAACGGATCAGATATAGCTGATCCGATCGGCGGAAAGCCTACAAAATATGCATATTGTGGTGAGCTCTACTTCTCGCCTGGCCACGACACCCTGATTCCACTGATTCTGCTGAGCGCACGTGCACTCACGCACCGCATGTTGGGGCCGCATGTTCTCACTTGTGAACAGTGAAGTCGGCGGTGATCAGATTGATTTGAGGTTATAATCAGTACAAGCAGAGCGAATCACAACTTTAATGTGTGCAGTTCAGTTTGACATCGTTGTCAGTCCATTTGAAAAACATTTAATCTTATTAACCTTACTTCCCACATCACCCGTGGCCGTGACCACATGAACTGTGCGCGCCGACAGGCATGCGACAGTCATGCGAACCAACACAGGTATAAATGCGCACGCCCGAAGTAACGTAAGAGAACCGCAGCCCAGCTTGCCGCTATAATGTGCTAATACTAATGAATAACTAACAGTAAGCCAACACCAAAACACTGCATGAATACACAACTTTAAGCTAACGTTACAATATTAAAACAAGAGAGTCCCGCCCGCAAACTACTAACCTCTCCAAGCACATATCAACAGGTCTGATATTTAGATTTCACTAATGTTAGCAGGGCTAGATAGCTAGTTCAGTCAGGTCAGTATACTAAACACTTAACAAACTTAACAATACAGTCAGAGTCAGACTATTTTTATATCTAACATATTAAAATATTTGTTCTACATTTTACCTACCTTTAAGGACGATGGAAAAAAGTAATATCTTCGTTCCCTTATTCCCAAATTGTTGGAGCCGAAAAAATGGCGTATCAACCGCAGGTAGAAAATTCCGGAGAAGGCGACGTTATGACGTCAGATGCACAGCGTCACGAGAAGCCTAATTGATACAGGTTCACTCAAATGAGAATAGCAGGTTACATGTGTACTGAGGGAACAACACATAATAACAAGTTGATATACTCCACAAATGTAGACTGCCTCCACTTAAGCAGTAATCATAATGAAACTCACTCAGAACCTTACGTAACTTCAACTATAGCTGAAAAACACTTTTTAGAGTGCAGCACATAGTACAATTCACAAGAATCAATTTACAAGAGACAATTACAGTTACTTACAGCACATAGCCGTGTGGGTTATGTGTAAACAATTGCATATCAATGCAAGGGAATGAAGATGAATGAATATTGTACAAGTAGCAAGCTAGTAGCCATGCAGCAGCCATGCCTGACGGTGATGATTATGTAGCCTGAGTGCTGACAGGACAAGACCTGCAGTAGCGTTCCTTTGCACAGTGTGAGTCCGCTGGCACTGTTGGCATCGGCTGAAGGCAGGACACCCCAAAGACAAGGCATGCTGACAATGTCATTGATGAAATAAAATGTGATTATTGGACATGTACTGTATGTGCATGCATGTGATATTTTAGTTATATTTTGTAAAAACATTACCAGCGTGAATCTAGGTGACGCGTAGCTATCTGGAATATGGTTAAGTGTATCCTAGGTCTTATCCAAAGTGAAATTCCAGGTATGTCTAGACAAAATTAAACAACAACAACAATTAAATAAACCGCAATTATTGGACACGTATACCTTTACGGGATGCAATGGCTGTAAAAGATGAGCAGAACTCTTTTATTTTACCTGTATTTTGTAAAAGCGTCGCTTGTCTAAATCGCTGTGATATCTAGATGTCAGAAAAATGGCTGAACATCGATGGTCCAATTCAGAGAGAGAGAAATTATCATGGTCACACCTCCAATTATTCCTTGTGTCCCTGTCTGTCTCCGTATCCTAGTGAGTCTGTGTGTGGGCGTGCCAATCCAATCACGCACAGCTTTTCACATCTTTTCATCAACTCATTTGGAGGGATTTTCACCCGACAGACAAAAGCTACACCTTCTACTCTGCTCCCCATGCAGTACATTCAAGGATAGATTACTTTTTTACTTTTCAAAATGATAGACATAGAATTCTGAATTGCGAAATCGGAACTAGGGATATTTCATATCACTCGCCAATCTATTTGAAACTATATCTAGACAGTAGACCGAAGAAAACTATTTGGAGACTGAACACAAGTCTGCTTAATAACAAAACAGTCATACAAAATGTAAAATCTGAAATCAAGACCTTTCTTGACCTTAATGACAATGGGGAAGTGAACCCAAATATATTATGGGATACCTTAAAGGCAGTGGTCAGGGGTAAATTGATATCCCTCAGCTCAGCAATCAAGAAAGCGAAAGAAAATAAACTAAAACAGCTTGAAGACAGTTTAAAAGAACTGGAAAGACAACACTGCAGGAACCAAGATTCCCAAACTCTGTCTAAAGATTTCGGAAATCTATAAAGAGGAACTCGAGAAAAAACACAAGTTCCTGAAACAGTCATATTATGAAGTGGGCCCTAAGGCTACAAAACTACTAGCAAGGAAAATACGTAAAAAACAAATTTCCCAATCAACATATAAAATTTTGGACACTAAAACAGGGCAAATATACCATAATTTAGAAGAAATCGATGCTGCTTTTCAATCATATTATAAGAACCTATATTCGCAGCCATTGCAAGAAAGTAAAGAAAACATAAAAACCTTTCTAGACTCCCTAGATCTACCTACAATTGGCGATCAGCAAAATAAATCTCTAACATCACAGATTACAGAAAAAGAAATGGAAACTGCATTTAAGAAACTTAAAAATAATAAAACGCCAGGAAGCGATGGACTACCAGCTGAATGGTACAAGGTCTTTAAAGATGAGCTGAATCCAATACTTCTAAACTCCTTTAATTGGACAACAACAACAAAACATGTCATCCCCACCCTCATGGAATGAGGCGATCATTTCTGTTATCCCGAAAGAGGGAAAGAATAAAATGTTATGTAGCTCATATAGGCCAATCTCAATTCTAAACCAGGACTATAAACTATACGCGTCAATTTTATCCAGAAGATCAGACTTATTCGTACCAGAATTAATTGATAGTGACCAAACTGGTTTTATCATGGGGTGTCAAACACATGATAATATCAGACGCTAAAAAAACTAAACAAGTGCTGTATTGGCAAGTCTAGATGCGGAAAAAGCTTTTGATTGTGTTAGTTGGGAATATTTATTTTTAGTTTTGAAAAGATTTGGTTTCAATGAAAAAGTAGTTAACAATTTTAAAACATTATATTCTGCCCCTACAGCAAGAATTAAGATAAACGGAAGCCTCACTGATCGCATAAAACTGGAAAGATCTACACGTTCAGGGATGCCCTTTATCACCAACCCTTTTTGCATTGTACTTGGAACCTTTGGCACAGGCAATAAGAGAAGACTGTAACATACAGGGAATTTTGATTGATAATAAGGAGCATAAAATAGCGATGTACGCAGATGATATATTGCTATATATTAATAACCCAGAGAAATGCCTTCCTATCCTGTTGGATCTCCTTGATGTATTCGGCACATATTCAGGTTATAAACTTAACATACAGAAAACCCAAATATTAATGTTCAATTATAACCCGGAACTGGAACTTAAACAGAGAATACCAATTGATTGGTCCAAAAAAGCAATAAAATACTTGGGAGTTTGGTTGACACACTTTCCTAGTGATTTATACAAGAAAACTATGAAACTGTAAACAAGAAAATTAAAGAAGATCTTAGTAACTGGTCAACTTCTCTACTAAGTTTCAGTGCAAGAATTGACATCATAAAAATGTCTATTTTGCCTAAGCTATTATATCTATTTATGTCACTACCAATTAAAATTACAACCAGCCAATTTCATGAATGGGACAAGCAAATCTCGCGTTTTATTTGGAATGGGAAAAAACCAAGGATTAGATACAGCACATTGACCATTAGTAAAGAAAGAGGTGGTATGTCTCTCCCTAATCTCAGGGATTATTACCATTCTGCCCAGTTAAAATATGTGATCCTCTGGTGTGACAGTACATATGAGGCAAAATGGAAGGACATGGAAAGGGAATGCAGGGACATCCCCATACAAGCAATGATTGGTGATTATAAATTAATGAAAACCTATCAAGAACATCTAAACCCATACGTCTCTTTTACACTACACACATGGTTTGGGGTTCTAAAGCAATTCAATTTGTTGAACCATTTGAAGAAATTTAGATGGGTTGGACATGACACAGATTTTAAACCGAATAGTATGGACTCTAGGTTTAAGCACTGGACAGATAAAGGTATTACTGCCTATTGTAATATAATGGAAAAAAAAGTGCTACAAAGTTTTCAAACATTGAGAGAAAAATACAACTTAGAAAATCATGATTTTTTTTAGATATTTACAAGTATGACAATATTTTATTAAAGAAATCTGTGAGAAGGAAACTGCAGAACCAAACGAAATAATACAACTAATAATACGGGCATATAAGGGTACTTGTAAATCTGTTATTTCAAAACTCAGCCAAGGTATTGCAAAGAGCAGAGATAACGCGACAATGTACATCAAGGAGAGATGGGAGAAAGAACTAAATGATAAAATAACCTGTGAACAATGGGACAACATGTGTGAAACTGTTTTTTCTACTTGTTCTATGTTCTGGCGTGAATTCTGTTGGAAGAACCTTGTTCGTTTTTTTGTAACACCTAAAATGAAAAAATATTTAATAGCA
This sequence comes from Urophycis tenuis, assembly GCA_036785325.1. Classification (NCBI taxonomy): domain Eukaryota; kingdom Metazoa; phylum Chordata; class Actinopteri; order Gadiformes; family Phycidae; genus Urophycis; species Urophycis tenuis. The sequence continues at coordinate 98,752 of JAXIVH010000413.1, forward strand.
ACGGTTCACACATGCGGGAGAAAGTGTGGGGATGACGAGGCAAACCATTATCACATCTTTTGGAGCTGCCCAGGACTACGGCCATTTTGGGACGAGATTGTGAAAATTATACAACACATACTGGGACAACAGATTCCTCTGCCATTTACAACTCTTTATCTTGGAGATTTACCAAAGGGGATGGCAGAAAATGATAGATACCTCTTAAAAATAATGTCTGCAGCAGCAAAAAAAGCAATCACCCGTAACTGGCTACAATCAGACCCACCCACTACCTCGAACTGGTTGGACGTCATTAAAGAAATACACCAGATGGAGAAACTGACCTTCCTGCTCAGACTAAAAAAGGACTTGTATTATGCAAGATGGAAAAAATGGACGGTGTTCTTGACGAACGAGGAGAGTCACCCATGACCCCCCTCCCCTTATTTTCTCTTTGTTGTTCTACAAATGCTCTCTTTGATGGGGTGCATAACTGCCTAATGCTTTCCGAGGGGCACATACCGTATGGACTGAGTGGTGCTGGGAGGCACCCCCTGTCTAAAAGTTTTACATGTTGATTATCCTAAAATGAACCAGTTGCCTGGCTGTGTTATTGAATGTACTGTGATGTTGTCATGTTTGATTATTTCTGTAATGAAAAACCAATAAAAAAAATAAGTATATAAAAAAAAAAAAAAAAAATAGTGGCCCACACTAATTTGCAAAAGTCCACCCTGTTGAAAAATCCTGGCTACGCCACTGCACGCAAAAGTCACAAAAAATTAGAAATCATTGTGAGCCGTATAGGCCTACATAAAAATCATCGTATATCATTCAACTATGAGTCAATGATGGGTCTGGCCTGACGAATCAGACTCGACTGTATAAAATGTTTACTGCCATTATGATTTGAGCAATACTGCCATTTAAAGTATTTGCATTGTTCACTTTCTTGTATTTGATTTGGAATTTGACGAAACAATGTTTCCTGATACACACTTATGGATGCATATGTGACGAACATGAAAACGACACAATCCCCATGTCGATTGGTCGACTATAGCAAGACTGAGTTGAAGGAACTTTGTCATGCATCTTGCCTGAGATCCACTGTAGCGGTAGAAGAGGATGCTGCTCCTGCTGTTTACAATGATCTGGGACAAGCGTCGGTACGCAACGAGCTTCCTCTGGCAGCTTGATTTGATCACAGGAGCTCCCTTGTCGTCCGGCTGCCTGTTCCATCTGCCTCGCGCTGAGAGGACGCTGTGGAGACCTACATCCATGACTCCCTGGCCGTAGGCACCATAAGGCCATCACCGACCCCCCGTTGGTGCTGCTTTTTCCTTTGTCTCCAAGGAGTACCAGTCATGACGCCCTGGACTCTTCATAGGACTCTGCATAGGTGTCTGCATAAAACAATGCTCCCTGGAATGCTCTTTCCCTAGGATGGCGTTACAGATGATGTTCAGGTCTACATCAATGTATTGCTGTTAGATGGTTAAGTTTAGGTATTAGGTTAGAGATGGTTAAGTTTAAGGTTTGGGCAAGGGTTAGTTTACATATTAGGATATCTACGTGGCGTGTGTCATCACATTTTCATGACTTTACAATACTTTACAATAACGGTACATTAATTAACTATTAATTAACATTAGTGATTGCAGCTATAAGCATTTACTAGTTTATGAACAAACAGTTCATAGACTAGCTAACTAATGGTCCAATAACATCAATACCATTGATAGTTAATGCAGTAATAAATATTATTATATAGCATTATCATAGGAGTTAGGATTAAATTTAGTGTTAGTGGGTTAGGATTAGGATTAACCCTTATGATTAACCCTTTAGGATTAACCCTTATGAATACATCAATATCTTAATTAACATGAACACCATTAGTAAATGATTACTAGACCACTGTTAATTATGAACAATTAAAAGATAATAAGCATTAACTGAATAAATAAGTCAATAGTATATGCTTATTACTGCATTTACTAATGTAAATCAATAGTTAATTAATGCACCCTTTTTGTTACAAGTGTTACAATTGATCCTTGAGTTACTATCGAGATTTCTTTGACTTCCTAGGAAAAATATACTGGTGCCCGGAATGCAGTGACAGAAAAAACTAGGGACCAAGAAATGCAGCCTCCTCTATTGTGGGAACATACTACTCAAAAAGCTTTGTACATTGTGTTCCTCTGGCCTTAAGGAAAGGAGATGATTGGAAGACTGCTTCAATACCCCTGTCATCATTTCAAGTTATTTAAGGTTATGCCCTACGTTTTAACCAATGCCTACTGTCTTCCAGGCTCTAACCAACAATGTCCATTGTGATTTTCAGAACCAGTCTGTCTACCTCACTACCAATCACTACCTCCACTTGCACCGTTACTACCTCAAAAATCACTACCTCCTACTGTTTACTGTTTACCGTCACTTTAATAACTACTGCCACTTTTCCTGTTTTTCAATATTGCACCTTAATCTGCATTTCAACCTGTACCTTAATCGCTCATTTGCACTTCTGGTTAGAACGCCAACTGCATTTCGTTGTCCCTGTACTTGTACTCTGCACAATGACAATAAAGTTGAATCTAATCTAATTTAATCTAATCTAATCTTTGCTAGTTTTGACGATATCCTAATTATTTTCCTGGAATATTGAGGAACACATACACCACATGAGACTCCAGAGCACAGAAGTTCTCCAGAGACTACAGGAGGTGGAAACTCTTCTCAAGGATTTCCAAAGAACTCAATCGGACCCAGGTAATTGCACAGATAACGGTCTTCAGGTGCCTGATTCTGTCTGCTCACAGGTCCAATGTCCAAGGTTCGATGGACTCACCCCTCCCGGTACGAGTGTCATCTTGATATCAGTCGAAAGAAATCACTCCTGGGGCCGGATAAATAAATGGGGCCGTGCAAGGAAATGGCCTCAGAAACACGCGTATGCAGGTCCCCACTGAGGATTCCAGACGCATGAAAAAAAAAACATGTGAGGTGAGAAAATGCCTATATACAGTATATGCACTGAAGACACCACATGTGCGCAGTGTTGGAAGTCAGTGTGACATGGCAACACCATGAGTGAAAGGCAGAGATAGTGCTTAAGGCATTATGATAAAGGCACTTTTGTGTAGACTGACAATGGACGAATTACAGACGGGTCGATAACAGGCAAGTCCACCCTTGGCCTTGTGATGCCCGGTATTTGGGATTGCATTATCTGCCCGACTCCCGCGCTGCATTTGTTTCACTGCAGTTGAAGTGGTCAACATCAAAATGCAATGTGGAGTGGCAGCTGGCTTTCCAAATGTGATGGGTGCGATCAACTGCCTCGGCCACTTCAGCTACTATTGTACTTTCCCTTTGTATTAGAAACAAATTAAACAAACGCCGATGATTTTGAATGGTTCCGAAAGCGTACGAGCCCAGCACACGCTATTTTGCGGACGTCTCTCCTGATCCACATCACTATCACGAGGACGATGTCATCCCTGATGTACCAACAGCCTCGATATCTTCACTTCTGGACAATCAGTATCAGTATCAGTTCAACAACGAATGCCACCATCATCATGTTCCTTTCTGTTCAACAAATGGACCCAGCACATGCGCAGCGTATCTCCCACGCTACAACGTGGAGTGCAGATTCCGAGCTCTGGGGACGCTCGTTCCTCCACTTTTTATAATATGCAGAGAGTCAGAAGTCTACTTGGAGTATGGTCTGAGCATGGGAGTAACCTTCCTTATCTCAATGGCCTTGGCATACAAGAAGACAGGCTCACACCAAGCGGCAACATTCCATGCTGAAAAATGAAGCCCATGCGGAAGTGCAAAAACTTGCAGTTCCTCGACTGGCCGCTTGAGGCTGGCTGCAGAAAGGAGTCAACTCCCATAGACACCCATGTTAAAATGTCCAACTTTACAGCCAAAATAAACATGTTTACAGCCTGGTTCAAAAAACGGTTTTGGTGTCTTTCAGTAGTGTTCGAGTCCATGACAACTGTGAGGGGGGTGAATTTTTTTAGAATCCATTATTTTAATGCACAGAGAAGGATTTATTTTATGAATAATTAAGGGCGTGGTCAACTTGATTGGCAGCTGTCATATGTCATCACGGCATGACCTTCACGGATTCGAGGCTTTGATTGGTCTGGCCGGAGGTAGGCGGGCTTAGAACACAGACTGAAATGTCCAAGATGGCGGCGCCCAGAAGCTCAATTTTAGGCTTCATCTCCGCTGTTAAGAAGTCTATGTGTGACGTCATGGAGGGTTTGTCCATATATATATATACAGTCAATGGCTCACACATGTAAAGACTATCACATGCTTATTTATTTATTGTCATTTTTATTTTATTGATTTTTTTCATTATCTCCAACTTAAACATTTATATATAATAGATCTATTATTTGTATTATTATTGATATATATGTAGATACATTGACTGTACATCCAAAAATATTTCCCCCAGGTTTCGCCCAGACTGAGGCCGGTTTATGCCAGACACTTCTTACTTTGAGACTTTCATATTTCATCTTCAACACTCAAAAATAATTGAGCTATCTATCTTTCTATTCACACTTATTGTGGTGTGATTGTTCCTTTCACCTAATTGATTACCTGTCGACGGCTAACACTACCAATAATGAGTTGGTTCGCTGAGTTTTACTCAGAAAATGTCGCTATCAAACCAGGTCTGACACGCTGAAACACTTCAGGTCAGTCAATCAGCCTCAATCTATGCCTGTCACAGCACATAGAGCAATACAAGACTTCTTTCAGCCAGAGCACACAGCAAAGTCTAGAAATATCACAACCAAGCCCTTCTGCTGTGTCATCTTCTGAGAAGGGATGCTTAATTATGCTGCTGCTTTATGCTACCCCCCCCCCCCCCCACACACACACACACACACACACACACACACACACACACACACCCCGGGTCCATCGGTTTCACCGAGTGACTGAGAAAAGTCTTTCAAAAAGTACAAATTCCTATTCTTACATGCGAAAGTTGTTGACTCAGTAAAATTGTTGACGCTTCCTCTATCTCGCTCTGCGGGAGTCCCTTGAGGAAGCCTTCTAGCCCTCTGTTAATCCTAACCCTTGTGTATTGCCACCCTCGCTGAACTCGGCATTACTGACACTGCGCTATAGCCTGGTTCATATTGAACCATATGGATCACACTTATCAGGTCACATGGAGCGGCTCCCTGTCTCCCTGATTAGAGAGCAGCAACCTTTCTGTATGCAGGTGAGAACTTGTGCAGAAATTTTAAATATCTGACTAAATAAGAAAAAAGAACTGTAGCAACCGATAATGTAATAACGGCCAATAACGTAATAATGTAAATGTAATAAAGCCAATAACGTAATAACTTGCCAATAATGTAATAAAGTTGTTGAGCCAATAACATAATAACTTTTTGCCAATAACGTAATAACTTATGACATTATTGTCTGGTTATTACGTTATTGGCCTTGAATTAAGCATCCTGTGGAGGGGGGTTTGAGGGTGGAGGGGTATCTGTTAGGTCAGATATTTATATCTGTTGCAAGATGCAATATTAAGTGTAACACTTTCTCTCCAGAAAGTGAAAATAAAATAAAGTGATACCTCAGTGGTACCTTGCATTTATTGGCTCAGTTATTACATTTCCAAAGGATTTTTTTTCATGCAAGGCCAATAACGTAATAACCAGCCAATAACGTGACAGGTAATTACGTACAAGGTTATTACGTTATTGGCCATTATTACGTTATCAGTTGCTACAAGGACCACCACATTCTTTTGTCCATGAAAACCTTTCTCAGAATATTGAAATAATGACCTTGATCATTCCGTGTATAACAGTGACATATCAGCATATACGCGTAGCCTATTCACTCCAGGGCTTTTAGCTACGGGTAGCGAACCGAAATCATGCAGAAAACCTTTCAAATATGTTCGACATGCAATGCACATGATAAACTCTCAAACATATAAACTCATATTGAAATTGTCAATTTTAGGACAAGCTGTCTGAAGGTGGACTCCAGTCCAACCTTTCTAGTTCAGGACGTCAACGAGCTCAGCAAGCTAAATGGCGACCAATGCTTGCTGGGATACAACACCATTGCAATCAATTTCACACACACACACATGCACGCGCGCACACACACACACACACATACACACACACGCACACACACACACGCACACGCACACACACACACGCACACACACACACACACACACGCACACGCACACGCACACACACACACGCACACACACATACAATGAAGAAAAAGCTTGGTTTCACTGATATTGCGATTTTTTTTTTCTAATTTTGCTCTTAACAATTTTACTTAGCGCATTTTTGGGTTTTGCAACAGGCTGGTTATCTGCCACGCTGCATCAGGCAGAAATCACTCAACTGTTCTTCATGGAAAAACGACTGGACTAGTACCACAGAGGACTTTAATTAATTCAAAGCCATCGGAACACTAGTATTTCAAGGCATCGGACGACAGATTTGATATGAAAGATGAACACAGATCCAGTTTGTCTTTTGTGCTTTTAAATCCTCACCCTGTCAAGTCTCGTCATGTACCCTCAACATCTCTGCGTGTTTCCACAGGCGCCGGAGTCCCGCCTGCTGTACTCAGATATACAGTATGCCCATGACTTGACTTAACAGTGTTAGAAAGACCTCTCGTTGAGCAGAATAGTGTATGAAGACAAGAAAATGCAAGTTGAATTGTAGGGGCAATTAGCAGACACTTTTGTCCAAAGTGACTTACAATCAGTACATTTGTGGACAGTTGGAGGAGGG
>JAXIVH010000414.1:0-37500 GCA_036785325.1 Urophycis tenuis
ACACACACAGAGAGACAATGGACCCACTCAACAGGGGGTAACTCAGGGAACCCATTACACACACACACACACACACACGCACAGCGATGAAAGCACACAGAACCGATGACAAGGGACAGACGCTGGGGAACACAAATAACAAGAACATAGGGGAACAAACCCCCCCCCCCCACACACACACACACACACACACACACACACACACAGACCATGCTGAAGTATATTTCTGCCTCTCCTCCTGTCAGTTCTGGGTTTTCCTGAAAGTGGACTTTGCCCTCCGCAATCTCCTTCTGGAGCCACTTGGTAAACAGTCTGAGAGACTCGAAAAAAAAACTGCGAGAGGAGAGTGGGGGAGAGGGGGAGGGCGGGAGGGAGGGGGAGTGAGAAGGAGAGAGAGAGAGAAAGAGAGAGCTAATGGAGAGACATGGAAAATCTTCCCCGAGAGGACACGTTTTATGACATACGCAATAAAACAAGAAAGAGAAAGAGAGAAAAAAACCCCTAAACAAGTGTAAATTGATTAATCACGTGCACAAAGCGATAAAATGAATTCCTCCAATTTGCGGTGGGATTCACTTTTCCTCTGTGGTTCTGACAGGGCAGCTCCGCGCCACAGCATCCTAAAAAAAAAAGGTGCTGATTTACTTCCACTGAAATCAGATGGGGCGCTTATCGCGGGGGTCACGGTGCTGATTGGTCGCCACCGATGTTCAGGAGGAACGTGGTGGCCGAGCGCTGGGCCGGGGGGGGGGGGGGGGGGGGGGGCGTGTTGAATACTACCGATAGGATTCAGCGCCAGAAGATAAAATAAAAAGGGTCTTCTCTTTTCAACTTAACCTCGCTGTGTGTGTGTGTGCACGTTTGTGCGTGTGCATGTGTGTGTGTGTGTGTGCACGTTTGTGTGTGTGCGCGTTTGTGTGTGTGTGTGTGCGTGCGTGTTTGTGTGTGTGTGTGTGTGTGCGTGTACGCATGCTTGTGTGTGTGTGCGAGCGTGTGTGAGCGTGTGTGTGTGTGTGTGTGTGTGCGTTTATACGTGCGTGTGTGTGTGTGCGCGCGTTTATGCGTGTGTGTGTGCGTGCGTGCGTGCGTGTGTGTGTGTGTGTGTGTGTTCGTGTACGCATGCGTGCGTGTGTGTGTGTGTAAAAAGAATGTCTGTTTGTGAGCGGACCCTATGTTTAATGGCCGCCCTCCGTCCCGGGAGCGTCTGAGACAACACAGACGTGTCTCTGTGCAGCGTCAGGCCGGAGCTGAGGGGGGGGGGACGGCGGTGCGGGGGGGGGGGCCACTATAGGAATACATATAAATCAAGACGGAAGCGGGAAGTCCTCGCCTCGAGTGTGTTTAAATGTAAGTCGAATCCACGATAGCGGCGATGGCTTCCGCAGGGGGGCAGCGGGACAGGCTAGGCTGAATTATGCCTTTGTCCACGCCACCGCCGCGTTAGCCGGTAGCCGGTAGCCGGCTAACTGTTTTTCAGCGGACCGCCGGCCGCATGAGGGACAACGCAGAGGCCTGCTGCCGCCTCTCTGTAGAACAGTGAGGGTGAAACCGTGGTTTGTTTCAAAATGTTTCCGTAACAGGGTGTAAGGGAGGGAGGGGGAGGGGGGAGGGAGGAGGGAGGGAGGAGGGAGGGGGGAGGGAGGATGGAGGGAGGGGGATGGGGGAGGGAGGGGGATGGGAGGAGGAAGGGGGAGAAAGGGAGGGAGGGAGGGGGGAGGATGGAGGGAGGGGTATGGGGGAGGGAGGGGGATGGGGGAGGGTGGGTGGGTGGTGGGGGGGGAACAGGGGAACCTAACACACACACACACACACACAAAAAAAAATGCAATTTCCTGGGTGTCTGAAAGCACCATCAAACAGTATCAATCATACTCTGGGTCTTTCTTCTCGCTGCTACCTTTGAAATGTTGATATTGCCAGCAAAAACAATCTCCCAGCCGAAAGAGGGAGAGAGAGAGGAGAGGGAGAGGGGGGAGGGAGAGGAAGAAGGAAGGAATGAAAGATAGACAGGGGTCATTTCTCTCCATCTCTCTGGGATGATAATTTGGAAATTTGCCTACACACCTGTGTCCACACAATGGTCTTTGCGGGTTGTTTGTGTATGAACGTGTCTGTGTGTGTGTATGTGTGTGTGTGTGTGTGTGTGTGTGTGTGTGTGTGCGTGTGTATGCAAGCGTGGGTGCGCGTGTGTATTTTTCGTAGCCGTCGTCTGGACAGTCTGCACATGTCTGAATTTTTGGTCTCGACTCTCAAGAACCGTAGAAAAAACATTGAAAAGCATCCAGACTAGCTAACTAACACAGAGGAGGACCACCCGCTAGGCCCAGAACTCAGGGGCCAGTCGGAGACGGCTATCATACCAGCTTGGCCCCGGTGGCCATTTTGTCACCAGAGGACGAGGAGAGAGATGCCTTCAGCGGGCACCGCACTCCATTTCCCCCCCGCAGCCTCTTGACTTCCTGTGGAGTGCCGTGCCGTACTGCAGTATGCAGATGACACTGTGCCGGAGAACACAGGTGAGCTATTACACCGGAATCCAGTCCCCACAACCCACAAACCCCTCTTCACCTCCTACCACGAGGGAAGCCTCGGCTGTATTTACGCGTTGTTGTTTGAGGAAGAGCACTTTATGTTCCAAGTTCACAACAGAAGCAGTGTGGGAGAAAGAAGATGGTAGAGAAAGGAAATGAGCTGCATGTTGTCAGTATGGGGGGTATCTGCTTTCATCCTGGAGAAATGTGAACACAACAACAACAACAACAACACAGCCCCCGAGAGATCGGGCCCCCACTCTGATATATCCTCCGAGGCCTCCTTTGATGATAATATTTTAGAGTTACGCGTATTAATCATCACTTCACTGTATCATAAAATGGCGGCTTTCGGGGGAGGGAAATGATGGGGAGACCAACGAGCGCCACCCGACCGATCACGGCTCGGCTTGCATGGTCCAGGTTAAGAGCAGCCGTGGCCTACTGGTTAGGGCTTCGGACTTGTAACCGGAGGGTTGCCGGTTCAAACCCCGACCAATACGAACGGCTGAAGTTGCCCATGAGCAGGGCACCTAACCCCTCACTGCTCCCCCAAGCTGCCGCTGTTGCAGACAGCTCACTGCATCGGGTTTAAGTGTGTGCCTCACCTCACTGTGTGCCTCACCATCACTGTGTTCTGAGTGTATTTCCACTAATTCACGATTGGGTTAAATGCAGAGACCAAATTTCCCTCACTGGATCAAAAGAGTAATTCTTCTTCTTCTTCTCTTCTTCAGACCGGGCTGGTCCACAGAGAACAGGATCCTCAGTACAACAGGGCATTAGTATCCATCCCCCCCCCCCCCCCCCCCGCATGGGGGTGGGCGCCCTCTGGCGCCCACTTTGGACGGCTTCAGCGTGCAGATTAGCATATCGCCACTTGTTGATCTCCCCCCTGAAAACCCACAGTGCTCTCAGGTGCCGCACTCGACCATCTGGTGTGCTCCGCTGAGTGAATAGTAATTGACGGTAATTCATATTAATTTTATTGTAATCAAGTCGTGTTCAGTGACAAAGGGATGAATTGGATTCGGAAGCTAAATTTCATGACCTTTGAAATATACACTGTCACATATTGACAGGATTTTCATGGGGTTTAATTGGAATATTTCACAATAATATATTAGTGTAATACAATAACAAAACTTCGCCAGCCATAACACATTGATTTCAAAGGGAAGTTTAAAATGTACTGCACCGCGCTGCATTGTGGGATACGGCCGCGTCTGTTTCCATACTACACTAATGACTTCATCATTCATTCATGTTGTCATTTTTCATGCTGTCATTATAAATTGGAAATTGCGTTAACTTACACTGGTTTCCTTCCTAGATTTTGAAGTCGTTACTTTTCTGCGATGTATTATTATCTCACGTGCGTCGGTTGCAAATACAGTTATTTGCAACCGACGCAGGAATGTTCTTTCTGCAGTTATTTCGGTTGGTGTCTGCTACTGCCGATAAAGCAGTTTTTTTCCACCTGGGCTGAGAGGGGGGGGGGGGGGGGGGGGACGCTCCCATCGGGGACCATTATACCGCCGGAGTCTCGCCCCGTCGCCAAACTATGTTTATCCCCAGCTAGCTTAGGTGCTGTCGAGCGTGTGGCTGAAGTTCTCCTCATCCGCACTTACGCGGCGGCGGCCATTTCAGAAAACATATTTCTCATGCATTTTCAAACAAATCCCCTGGCTGCAACCCACCAACGGTGCTCAAGAAAATACCGCCGTCCACAAGAGAGACGGATGGGCCTTCGCTTCGGGGCTTCTTCTCCAGTGCCAAACACAACCCCCCCCCCCCCGGTGTGTGGATCTCAGCGCTCACGAGACCCAGGCGACGCAGGGCTCGGAGTCTAAATCGAGGCCGTGACGTCATCGCTTTGAGAAACCTTTTTTACCCCACTGGAAGTGGAGTTTTTTCAAAAACACACGCTTTGACGGTGACCCGAAACGCCATTTTGGTGTCATCCAGTCTTTCTGCCGAAGGGCTCGGATGATCATCACCAGAACCATCGCTCAGACATTCGTGTGCCATAAAAACACTCCGGGAGGTCCAGGCGTTGGCAACATCTCGCCTCTGTGGCTTTAACGTGTGCGTCTTCGGTTAAGGACGTAGAGGCTCAGGGAAGGCTTACGCTACGGAGGCAAGTCTGCACGATGAGAGCCCCAGACTGGGAACACTGGGACTGGGAACACACGCGCGGCAGTGTAACACCGTGCAATGTCACTTCTCCACAAAGTATGTGCATTAAGACAATTGGATGGTTATCTGTATGTAGCTTGAGTCAAGCTGCTACAGCTAACCAGCACCTGGTGGTGGGCATGCCTTCCTCTACTGGTCCCCTCACCAGGGCGTGGCCCTGAACACTAGCATCACCATGCAGACCTCACGCTCACGCTCTACTCTGACGGTGACGGAGAAGAAGCCACGACAGGGACTACAAGATCGCCGCCCCCGCATGACGAATGCACAATGAAAACCCTGTGTGCAAAGGCCACACGTCCCGCATCACGGCTCACGAACGTGCAATGTGGTCTCTGAAAGGAGGAGCTGTCCAGCCATCTGATTAGCTCTTCAGATAGTTCAGACTCCTTCAAGGACAATGTGCTTTTATGTAGATGACTATAAGGACGAAGCGGGCGTGGACTGAACATACCACTCCCGTGATTCATAACTGCTCCGATCGAATTGAATCCCTTATTTAACTTCTTCAATTCGGATCCAAGTCTTCCTTGGTTTCTGCTGTGCCTTCCAGAGAAAGGAGTCTGTGCAGAGTGCCGTGACAGTGGAATATATGAACTTGTCAGGGTCATGAGCAACGGCCAAATGTATTTTCTGCTTTATAGGCCTAATTCCCCTCCTCTCTTCCAGCAGTGCATCTCTCTTGGGCCTGTGATCTGAATCAGTGTGTTCCAATCTTGGGGGGGAGCACTGCTCACAGAAACCTGAACACACATTCTGTTCCCCCTTCAGAAGCCCACTGGGAGACAGTCCCATGGGGGGGGGGGGGGGGGGGGGGGGGTGTTGTCAGACCTGGTGGCAGAGGGCAGCTGTACGTCCCCGGCCGCCCCAGACCAGACCACAGTCCAGAGCCCCAGGGGGTGAGTAGGGGTCAGTGGGGACCTCGACGCAAGGTCCTTCCGGCCAGTGATTCAGTTGTACATCACTTGTGTTAGATTCATGTTTTTGGCATGTACAGCATATTTGTTCTGCTTGTGTCTATGAGCTTGTTGAAATGTTACACGTTGAAATGTTACACATCACACAACTAGTAAATCAGAAATGCACTCTGAATTCATAGTCATATAAGAAATATATTTTAAAGTGTAGTGAACTAAATAGTAAAAGAAACCAAATAATTTGAGTTTTTGATCATTTGAGATTTAAGGGCAATCAAAGCAATATCAGCTATCAGTTGACATTATATATTTGCATCAGGAATAATGGTAGTAATGGACATTCTAATAGAACTATGACATATTATTTTTATGTGCTGAAAGTTGAGACTAAATGCTAGGGCTCCACATTTTCCAACCTCTATTTTTTATTTCAGCTGACACAGTGGCTTTTTTTTTTCCTCAAATTGTCTCTCGACTTTTGTAGTCTGGGAATACACTCCCGTCCATTACCCTGACATCTTCCAAGAAATGTGCCTTCCGGAGTCTCATTACAATCTCAATGTATGTCAGGTATGTCAAATGGGCCCTCATCATTCTATAAGAAGGGATGTTCCCCTCTGGAAAGACTCCATCACTTTTGTGAGGTAATAGGAATAGATTAACTGTAGCCCTATGGTGCCGTCGGTGACCTCGTCCTGAACTTGAAATATTAGCAAACTACAGCAATAAGACGGCTCAAAACAGCACCATCTACAGGTCAAACAGTGCCACAGCAGAGCACTGCGAGGGACCCAATAGGCACACAGCAAATTGGTGTTTCAGGATAAATTCGGGGTATATTTGAGTGTCTGTGTTTGTTTTGTTTGACGTGCGGGGCCAAGTTAAGACCAAGCGCTTATGTGTGTGAGCTCGGACGTGGAAAATTCACCCAGTGGAACGACAAAGGACACGTGTCATGGAAACACTCATTAGTGTTTGTGTGCGTGTGCGTGTGTGTGTGTGTGTGTGTGTGTGTGTGTGTGTGTGTGTGTGTGTGTGTGTGTGTGTGTGTGTGTGCGTGTGTGCATGTGTGCGTGTGTGGATGTTGGTTAGATAACCAAACAGCATCTTCCCTGGAGTATCACACAGAGGGATGCACCTCCGTCCACCTAGACTCATTTAGAAGGCACATCCAGTGTGTTACTCAGCCATAATTACCTGAGTCACAAGCTGACATTTACCTGACATCAACCCTTTCAGATAATAATGAGACCGTAATAACGTGGAATCAGTAGATAGATACTATAGCATGTGTTGATCTTTGCTCAAAGGCAATGGGGATTTGTCTTTGGAAACTGTAACCCACCTATAGGGTAACCTGCCTATTTATGAATGTCAAAGTGAGTCTTGGGTCGATGGTTGGCGAAAAAAAGTGCTTTCATCAAACACTTTTGGGCATCTTGCTTGCAGACTGCAGACCATGGGGTTTTAACACAGCTTAAACACTACACTATCCCTGTCCCTCTGTAAACATTTATTATCATATTGATAAGATCATAAACGATAATACCTTTCAGAATAATATTATCATCTATGTAATCTATGATTATGATTCCATTGAACCAGCTCACCGGAGCCTTCTGTGCTCTAGTGTGGGTGCCGTTTCCACTGTCAAAACAACCAATATGTATAGGTAGCAGACCCTAACTATTGTTCTGCGTGCATGCTTAGTTGCGCTTATGTACAACAATGGCAAACAATAGTGGTGGTAACATGCAAAGCCCAAGGACTGTACACTCCACTTTGCCACTTTAGAGTATCTGCACTTTTTGCACTACTACAACGCACTACCTCACTTTCACTTTTGTATTTTGTACTTGTATTTTTGTGTTGTCTGCACACTGTCTGTTTGTTTGTCTGATTGTTAATTTTGGCCATTTTGCACCGCAGGTCTGAGAGGACTGCAATTTCATCTGTGCTATATGCCTGCCATGTAGCACACTTGACAATAAAGTTACTTGAACCAATGTGCTTAGCTAGGAATGTGCTGGGAATGTCTAGCACACACACACACACACACACACACACACACACACACACACACACACACACACACACACACACACACACACACACACACACACACACACACACACACACACACACACACACACACACACACACACACACACACACACACACACACACACACACACACACACACACACACACACACACTGTTCCTACCGAAAAGGAAATCAGTGCAGGATTAGCTGATTAAAATGAAGAGAAATGGGCCTTTCATTCAACAAAGCCACAATCAAAATTTGAGTGTCTGGGTTCTACAATGTTCCTGATTATAACTCATCAGATCGCCCATCATATCACACTGTACAGTATTCAAATATTCAGTTTCAAGAGGACACAAAATTTGGAGCATCTAATATTTACATGCTGCGAGGGCTCACTATTCAGTCTTGAAAGATCAGGGTGGGCCATTTATCTTAGAAGCCATTTCTGTTGAAATTCTCTCTTTACATGGTGACGGCCATCAATAAACCAAATGTTCTGACAAACAAGATACGTTATCTGTAGCCATCAATCAATCAATTTAGATGGAATCCAATTATGCCCCACCTGTCTGTCTACCTGCCTACCTGCCCAGCTACCTGCACGCACTCTCCAATGTGCAATCACTGCAAAAGGACTAGTCTTCCAGGGAGCTCGGCTGACTCATTTCTAAGCAAAGTGGTCATGTGTTTTGCGGGGAGTGGCTTTGGAGGGAGACCTGAAGGGAAGGGGTGGGATTCTTTTGGTTTGGTCCCTCCAACAGGAGTTTCCTCCCCAAATCGCCTGGTCCGACTTAAAGGCACTGCAGCGCTATACCGCCAGTGTTAATGCGTTGAAATGACACCATAAGTGGAGTTAACCATCAAACAAGAGATCCTCTGATACATTAACACTGCAAGTCAGCCTGGAAGACCTGGGGTTGAACGGACCGGGACAAAAGAAAATGTAAAATTTGCACCTCTCTTTTTTTTTGTCTTCTATATTTGCACACTCTACGTTTTTTGTTGCAGATGTGTTACATGAAGTCACCGGGCCCAAAGGGGGCGGGGTTTAAATATGTGATTGGGCCAGCCCAGTGTCAATTAAGGACAAAGAACAACCTGCTCTAATGGGCCATCAGACAACAAAATGGCAGACTTTTCTTTTACAGTTAATCCAATAGCAGGTGACAGCCATCAACCAAGACCTTCCACAATGTTTCTTGACACCGACACTTTTTGTATTTATTCTGTAGACACTTAATAGTTCAAATACTTTGGACCGACGTGACAGCTCCGGTGAAATAAAAGTGACAGCCCTCTCTAAACATGGGGTGTGTGTTTACACAGACATGTGTCTTACAGGGGGGACTTTTCATTTCCTGCAGATGACTCTGGACGGTCGGGCTAAATGATTGATTAAAACAGGATGAAGAATTTCTTCTGACTCCCTTCATAACCATGCAAGCATTCAAATATAATAATTAAGTACAAAGTATAAAGAATGTTATTTTATTATTTGGTATAAAATGCCTCGATTTTCACACTCTCAACACCGTAAGTTTGAGTGGATAAGGCAGTATATTTAAAAACCGTCCACTGACATTAGAAAAACCATTAGTAAATGGACAGCGCTGATACTGTGCAATTTATTGGTTTCAAATAGAAGTGTATAAATCCTAGAGAGGATTTATACACTTCTATTTGAAACCGATAAATTGTACAGTATCAGTATCAGGATTTATACGCTTGGTGTAATTTGTAGATAGTACCATATTTTGTTTTACAGAAATAGGAATTTATTACTGCAGCCTATTAATTCTTAAAGCAACTGAAGCTAAATAGATCATGCATTTCTTCTTCTGCATTGTATTTTTATTGGGCTAGATTTAAATGGTTATCATTGGGATAACAAATGAAGTGCTTCTTAACTGATTGGTACAATAAATCCCTGAATACCAATGAACACATTACAGACCAACCCTCATTGGTTTCACTATGGTTCATTGCCATTCGTGGTACAAGGCCCAACTGACAGTTAATGAGTGTCGGGACGCTCTTGACTTGATAGCAATCGCTAAACTCGGCACTGCGATGCGAGCCAGTCGTCTGAGGTCTACCTTAGCCCTTGCTGCTAAATAGTCTCCAAAGCTCCACACTTGTCAGTGGCATGTTCACATAATAGCCTTCATTACGACATCTGTTATGGTCCACTTCAAAATGTATTTAATTTGGCAAACTGTTTAGCGTTAGAAAGCTCTTGCCGAAAAAAAAACACAACTGAAAAATAAAGTCCCCGGCCAATGTGTCCGAGCCAAAGCGTGAATGCTTGCACAGACGCACAAATGTGTTTATGTGCTTTGGGGGGACAGTTGCGGCAACCCGGGGTCCTAATGAGAAATGGATCACCTCGCCTCCAACCTCATTTCTCCACCCCGCGGTATGCTAGCGGATGAAGACACATGCTCGCTGGATTCCCACAGGCCTCCTCCCTGGCAGGGCTTAACTTAATTTACCCCCCCGATGCGGACATCAGCCCCCACTGTTGGCGGCCTGGCTGATGAATAGCTGGCATTAGGTGTTAGGTGGGTGGGTGGGTGGGTGGTGGTGGAGGGGGTGGGGGGGGGGGGGGGGGGGGGAACAGCCATGGGGCATTCATCATCATCTCTTGGGGAGGTCTGGTGTCTGGCCAGGTGCCTGTGTGTTCGCGGTCTGGTGCACCGGGCGAGAAAGTGCGAGCGCACCCTGAGCTAATACCTGAATGGCTGGCAGGCGCGTTGCCGTCCATGTTGTGGCTCATCCGTCCATGTTGTGGAGTCGCATTGTAGCACAGCTGGTTTCAACCGGTATTAATGGCCGTGTCACAGCCAATAAACCTTGGGCATCAAGTATGGTTGTGGCCGTGGGATATTTTATGGGTCGAAATAGTCTATAAAATGCCTGTTATTGGATTGCAGATGATGAGTGTTTCCTGACACTTAATTGCATGATGCCTGAAGAAGATGTTGCCCACAGTGACATCAAGACCAAAGTGTCTTGAGGTTTGTCGTGTGACGGACTCTTATCTATCTAAACCAACATCCACGCCTTAAGAAGGCGTGGATGTTGGTTTAGATAGATAAGAGTCTGTTTATTTCACTATCTACATCTATTTCCTGTCAAATATATATATTTTTTACTGTTACTACTGTTCTACTGTTTACTTGTTACTTGGCAACATTTGAAAATGCACAAAAACAAATGTCCAACGTCAAATACTTTACTTTACTATGGTGACCTGTACATGCACCTTGAACAAGGACCTTCATCATCTACAACTGTACCTTCACGCTTTCTTGTATGGACTTGTGTTCCTCTTGCACAACCATAAACTACAACACACCGTGTTCACAAATAACAGAAAAAGTCCAGAGAATATTAACTTTCACACAAATACATTTGTCGTGAACTTCTGACATGCCGGTCTGCAGGCAGCACGGCAGCTATTTTGTCAAGGTGACGCAAAGGAATCTCGCACCGCAAATCCCTGGTGCCACCACAGGCTTACACTGTTAGCATAAACACTCGTCCGCGACTCAATTATCGCTCTTGAGTTAGGGAGACAAGAATGTCGCTCTCGGCCTCCCGATGCTTACGAGAACAGATACTCCGCTCCGTGGCCATTTTAAGCGAATTATTCACCTTCCACCACAAGACCTTGTTCTGTTTAGGGCGTTTGAAGATTTATTGAATTAATTGCCATGCTAACATAAACGTCCACCAGCCGTTTGGATGACAACTCACCTCAGCGGAGCGGAAATGTGTGTCCCTATATTTAGCGCATTAGCTAGCTATAGCTAAACTCTGGCCTCACAGTCATAGATCACACTCGCAGCCCGCAGAGAAGATGGCTCCCTTGACAGGTCGACTTATCATGCTGTTGCGCAGCGCCGTTATCTAAACTTTCGACATTCAACGGTTGCCGATGGAAAGCAGAGGTCTACAGTTGTCCATACGCGTATCCACAATAGCCGGATCAACCGAAGCATCAAGTATATGAAAGAGGACAGGTTGTAGCAACAAAAACACACACATGGCCAGCCCTTAACCCTAGGGATGCCCAAGGGGGAAAGATTAAATCTGCCATTTGAAAATCCACAATCAAAACCTGTGGCAGGGCTCCAACTTCCACAAACAGCAGCTGAATAAGCCCAATGCCAAATACACACAGGAGAGGGGAAACCTGGAGCAATGCTACTTGTTCTGTACAATATCTTATTATAAGGCTGATAAGTGTTATCCTATTGCCCGATGCTGCAGTGCTTTACCCCCTGGGTCCTCTCTGTGTTATTTAGTGGTTGTGATTGTTATTTGACTAACATTGTTGAGCACCATGTGTACAACAACTATAAAACGAAGAGGCCTTGACAATAGGCCCTTCATACCCAGAGCATCCCCACTATATAGCCAAACAGAACCACTGGCCTCTTGCCTCAAAGTTATAAGCATATATGAAACATAGTGCACCAAGCCACCTGTGGACCGTTACTCTATCTGTAAGTCAAAAGTATCTTATCCTTTCAGTAGCCTACAGAATCTGCTAGCCACTGTCACCGTTCAAACCGAGCATGAAACAGCTTTTTCCACTTCTGTTCTCTCCGGTCCTTACTTTCCTACTCATCCCCAAAGCACAGCTTTTTTTTTTTTTTTTTTTTTTCGAACAGCTCGCAAATGTTAACGTCACCCGCGGGCTGGACATTTTGGGACAAACCCCATGAGAACTCGGACCAACCCCCAGGAGAGGAACGGGTGACTCACGTGACCTCCACACAAAATGTCTTCCGCCCGCCCGCCGGCCACGCCAAGACCAGCGCCGGTCGGTCGGTCACC
Source organism: Urophycis tenuis (assembly GCA_036785325.1). Taxonomy (NCBI): domain Eukaryota; kingdom Metazoa; phylum Chordata; class Actinopteri; order Gadiformes; family Phycidae; genus Urophycis; species Urophycis tenuis. Next base: position 12,544 of record JAXIVH010000414.1, read on the forward strand.
AGACCAAGAAGAAGAAGGAGGAGGAGGAGGAGGGGAGGGAAGAAGACAGAGGAAGGAAGGAAGGACCACATATAGAGAGAAAAGTATGGGTGAAAGGGTAAGACCAGGGAACAAAAGAGTGAAAAAATGAAAAAGAACGTCCCGGGCAGTTAAACATCGCCGAAGATTCAATATAAACACGTCGTTGACGTTTCATTTTTTTCCCTGCCCATAATGCAACTGTCCCACCAAGAGAGATGAAAAGCACATGGCCTTTGCTTACATGTTCCCATTATAAAGTAATAACTTCGACGCCGGGCCCATATGCAGAATCCAGATGAAGCCGAGAAAGCAGAACCATTAATCAAACTGTTAAATCCAACAAGGTCTTCTCTCTCTCTCTCTCTCTCTCTCTCTCTCTCTCTCTCTCTCTCTCTCTCTCTCTCTCTCTCTCTCTCTCTCTCTCTCTCTCTCTCTCTCTCTCTCTCTCTCTCTCTCTCTCTCTCTCTCTCTCTCTCTCTCTCTCTCTCTCTCTCTCTCTCTCTCTCTCTCTCTCTCTCTCTCTCTCTCTCTCTCTCTCTCTCTCTCTCTCTCTCTCTCTCTCTCTCCAGAGAAAGAATAAGTATTCCTCAATAAACAACCATTGGTTCAGCAATATGTGTGTATTGTGGGTTGGAGGTGGGAACTGGGCTTTTAAAGTGGTCCAATGGTCACAAGGCCATGGCCAATGAAAAAGCTGAATAGAAACTGTTGAATATTTGAAATGCCAATGACAAAGTTAAGCTTCCCCTGTATTATCACAAACAAACAGAGTTTAGCAGTTCAATATTTTGTCCTTTGTTTCAGAGCGGCGTTATCTTAAGTTATCTCCGTCATATGTTTTAGTTTCATCGGAACCAATAGTTTCGTTGCGTCAACTTGGTAAACTAATTGAAGCCCAGTCTTACACTCTCCAGATAATAACAAACCTTTCCCCCTTTCAGCCAATTGAGACTCAGGCACACATTCCTGATCCCATGTGGCAATAGGGCGCAAAACAATGAGCTCTGGGCATCAGAATGCATCATGGGATTTTCGTTGACCCCTCCACCATTTTGTGATGGCTTGAGAGAGTTCTAGGATAAAATCTTCCCATAGAGAGAGAAATATAACGTAACCAAGGCTAATCCAAATGTTGTCTTGCCAGGTGTCACATGTGAAATGCTGTGGCAGTTTCAAACACAACGTCATCCCATAACGACGAAAGACGTCACAATCACATCACAATTCATCGCTAAACAATAACACAGAAGACCAAAATACCATTACTACCAATAACATTCCTACGCCCCTTAACTTCTAAAATGGAGGTGGTCATTGGGATGTGGCTGGATGTACGAGCCCTAAAAGCCAAAAACGTAACATCTACTATTCAAGAGAGCCGAATTGTCGTGTCCTTGTGCTGAACGAGGAACAGCCCTGAGACGTCCTTACATAGTCAAGTGCAACACAAACATGACAGGTTAGCCTGGCTAATCCGTCTCCTTCATGCTAGCCGTCGCCTTGGCTTCAGTGATAAGGAGAAGAACATTGCAGTAGATAAGCAAAACATTTGAAGAATTCTCCCCTTACTCTTCTCTTGGGAGGAAAAACACCATCATAGCCTGCAGTGTGTGGTGATGGTGGTGGTGGTGGTGATGGTGGTAGTGAGTGGGCTAGCTATCTTATCAATGGCCATAACACATCAGTGTCCCACTTGCCATGAATGACCACCAAGTCTCAGAAGGTGGCTACCAAATTAAATGTTATAAAAGCAACACACACACACACACACACACACACACACACACACACACACACACACACACACACACACACACAGACAGACAGACAGACAGACAGACAGACAGACAGACAGACAGACAGACAGACAGACAGACAGACAGACACACACACACACACACACACACACACACACACACACACAACAAGCAAGCAGAACACTGGACATTGAGCAAAAATATTAAAAATAAAAAAATTTCCGCTGATGAATATGGCATTGCCGTATCTTAAAATAAATAAATAAATAAAAACGTACCCGCCAAATCGCACCAGCGCAAAGTCTCCATTTTACTTCACGTCGGAAACGGTCCACTGGCGGTCGGGGTCAAAGGTGAGGATGTCCGACGCTTTCGAAACGACCCCCTGCCTGAGCTCGGACTGTCTATAACTGTCGTTCCAGTAGTAGGCTATCAGCACACTTTATTTGTTCCCACCCGAACCTCCCGAGTCCCGCTACTTCGGCTGCTGAGGTTCAACTCTATGGTGAGTTTGACGGCACCCACCCAGCGAGTGAGTATGTGTGTGTGTGTTTTTTTTTTTAGAAGCAGCAGCACTAGCAGCAGCAGCACCAGCACCCTCTGTTTATTTACGTTGGTCTCTATGGTCACATGGGCTGAGACATGAAAGAGAGGAGGGTGAGCAGCAGCCACCGGCTGGGCCCACGACACGCACGCACACACACACGCACGCACGCACACGCACACACACACACACACACACACACACACACACACACACACACACACACAGTCCCGAACACGGCGTGTGTGTGTATGATCACAAGCGACGGGCAAAGTCTTTAGAGACGCAAGTGAAGTTGTCATTCATGGAGGGGGATTTCGTTGCGGTTTCGGGACAGGCAGAGCTTCAACATCAGCCATGTATATTATTAGTTGTTTTTTTTGTTGTTGCATTTGGTTGCCACTCGTCTTTCAGCAGTAGAGTTGGCTAAACGGTTTACTTTCAGGAATAATTACGCTCAAAGATTGTTCCGTGATGCGCAAAATGTATTACGGCCGCATTACTGCGCGCAGCCAAGTCGTCCAGATGTGACGGCGGTGAGGCTGCGCGGTGCCAAGCGACACTGTTGAGGCGCTCACACGTTATTGCAGCCAATGAATCTTTGTGGATTCAGGAGTTCAACACACACGCACTCGCACGCGCGCGCACACACACACACACACACACACACACACACACACACACACACACACACACACACACACACACACACACACACACACACACACAGAAACCGCACGCTAGATTGGACACCCATCGTAATTTGGTACTCACCCCATGACGACCGAACTTCACTGTTCCACAAGCACACACACACACACGCACACACAGGGATGCCCAAAAGAAAACTCCTTTTCCCAATTCTTCTGAGATGTTTTCTCACTCTGTTTTGTGTTGGAAGGTTTTCTAACTTTGTTTTCCTAAATGTTCTGGCCACAATCCTCGAGCACTGTATTCGTCTCGGGGAGATAGGAAGACAGAGAGAGAAAGAAAAAGAAAGAGGGATATGAAAGAGGGAGAGAGAGAGAGAGAGAGAGAGAGAGAGGGAGGAGGGAGAGGAAGGCGGGAGGATAAGTATAATTGCTCCCTCTCGGTCATGATGGGGACTTTGTCGTTCCTGGTAAAGTCCAGCGCACGCACACACACACACACACAGACACACACACACACACACACGCACACGCACACACGCACATAAACTGGCCTCTTGGAGACTGGACAGACTATGCCAAGGGAGTGTCTGCACACTGGGACTGTATTTCTGTATTTATCTCTCTCTCTCTTAGAGACTGAGGGATGTTTACCACCCACACACACATGTTTGGTTTTGTCACATGGGAAGGGGGGGAGGGGAAACTTTCACCTGGCAACCTTGTCACAGGAGATGCACACCAGAGACAAGGTCAAAGGTCAACAGAGGTCAACAATCACCAGGAGATAAATCAATCCCCCAAAACTCAATAATAATAATAATAATAATAATAATGTCATCCCTGGTTCGAATGGATGTTGTTATTTTACATCTTATTTTATATAGTGGTACATGTTATGGACAGCTTTCAGCCACCAGCCCAGGGGTTGCTGGGCAGAATCCCACAGAGGGAAGGCCCAGGGGCAAGGCAGAGCTGCTGGTACACAGGCTGGAGCTCCCAGAGAGGGAATATGGAAAGGTAAAGGTGAGGTGTATGTGTACGTGAGTTGTTGTTGTTGCGTGTATGTTGTGGTTGAAGTGTGATGATTGTGGCTCTCCCAATGGGTGTGTTTGTGTGTTTGTGCGTGTGTGTATGTGTGGCTTGAGTAAGGAGCCATCAGTTGGGTTCACAGGAAGGCTTTGTATTTTTAACTCTTCAACCCCCCCCCCCCCCCCCCCACATCATCCCTTTCTCCGCCAATCTCTGTATATCGCTCTCTATACATATAAATATATCAAAGGTCAGCAAACGCTCCGCGAGATCCAACACTTCTGAACCACAAACAGGCGGCCGGGAATGCGGCCGAATAATTCAATCCCTCCCTCTCTCTCTCTCTGTCTGTCTGTCTCTCTCTCTCGGTCTGTCAAAGCGTGTGTAAGGGGTGATAGAACAGTTCTTCCACTTCAATGGGGTCCTCTCCTTTGATTACCCCCTCACAGAGGCACCTGTGATGAAAACACAAATGGCGCCTCAATGAGTTCCATCCCCATCAATGAGCGCGTGCTCCGCGGCGCGCCTGCAGATGAAAGCCCAGACGGAGCGCTTGAACGCGTGAGTGCGTTTGAGTCGCAGCACGCGGCGCGTGAATATCCTAGTGGGGTTTGAGTGTGCGTGTGTGTGTCTGTGTGTGTGTGTGTAGTTCATTGGTCGGCCGTCTTATCAAGTTTGTCCTCTTCTGCATCCGGTCCATTACGTCCATCACTGACGTCCATCCACAACCCTCCCTTTTGGGTCCGAGTTTACATACAAAATTGTGAAGATTCATCAGGGAGAACGCTATGGCAGAGACGGTCATTAGAGCGATTAGAGAGATTCATAGTGGGTTTAGCATCTCCACCCCTCCGCAGGCCTTCAAAGGACTCTGGTTGTCTGGTACCCCCCATAAGTAACGATTATGAAGGTTTGTGCTACTTACAGGATATTGAAAGTTATATAAATACACTTGAGCATAAATGTGTTATCGTAATGTATCATGTCTTGTCACGTTCATTTTCAAAAGGTCACGAAACATATGGCTTGCAATGGCGGGTTTTAGACAGCAGGGGGCCCCCTGGAGCAGAGCATTTCTGTCTCAGGCCACATTTACACATAGGGTAGGGTATTTAGAGAAACTAATATTTCCCGCCCTCCGTTTTCAATGGTAACATTGTGCACACAACATCGTTTTCAAAAAGGTTGTCATTTACATCAACCTGCATAAATAGCCAAACAAACTGTAAACACAGGGCACTCGCATGACGTTAAGCATTTCCTGGTGCATAATGTGACGTTTGAGAACCTAAAACCCTGTTTCTCCAAGTTGACACAGCAACACATAACTGGCGTTTTCAGAAATCTCCACTTTGGCTTAAGTTTTTAGAAATAATCGTTTTCTGTGATAAAAACAGGGTTTTCGTGTAAATGAGAGGCCAAACGGCAAGGAAATATCTGCGTCTTCCCTTTTTGTAAACAGGGCCTCAGCCGACATGACTTAAACGATTTACAAAGCTAATCGATAATGCTAAAAAAAAAAGACACCAATACAATTCATATTCAATAGGAGCGCTACATCATCAACGGTTTAAAAAAAAAAAAACGTACAAACAGGTGTTGGTTATAGAGCCAGGGCTTTTAATCTTTTTTTTGGAAAAAAAAAAAAAAGGATGCAGATACATGCAAATACATATACACCTCTGGTAATTAGAAATTTTGAATGATATTTTACAGTTTCTTAATAAAAATATCAATGGCAGCACACATCCACAAACACACACACACACACACATTCAGGTGCACGGAAACACCACGAATGCAGTCTGACCTCTCGTCTTATAAACAACCGGAGTCAACACCGTGAATCACATGGGAGACCCAATTACATGTCGTTTCAAAATGTATGTGGACATCACCAAACACTTCACACTGCCATGTGATGTCACAGGCAACGCGAGGCTCTGACAGACAATTTCAGCCAACCGGAGGAGACCGGCCGGTCATAAAGGTCCTGGGATCGTCGAGGGGACAGACACACATGTTATACATAACATAACACATACAGGGCGTGGCTAGCGGGGTCATTTCTTCTTGGTGGCGGTGGCGGCCACGCCCTTTCTGGTGCGCCGTGCGGCCCCCGACCTGTGACTGGCCTTGTGCTTGAAGCCGGCTGGCTGACCCGGCTTCTTCTTGTTGTTGTTCTTGTTGTTCTTTCCTGGCTTGCCCCCGCTCCTAACAACCACACACACAGGCACAGACACACACACACACACACACACACACAGGCACACACACAGACACACACACACACACGACAAAAGCGAGAAGAGGTTACAAATCCGTCTGGTTGGCGCGGTACAGCTGGCCGGTGATGCGTTCCCTAATAACCGAAATGGGACGCGGTCGGTTAGGGAACAGACGCTGGTGACAAAAAGCCTCCCGAGTGCCTGTAACTGTCGACCCAAAGGACAAAGTTCAGCCACGCCAAGCTCAACCACAACCGCCAACTCATCAATCGGGTCAACGAAAAACGGCAGAACCCGCGCGCTGCCGCTCACTGCAGCGCCATCGCGTTCCCGACTCAGATTTTACAACCGTCGATTCTTTTGAGTCGCCCCGATGTGGACCTCCCATAACGGGGCGAGCGAGGGGCGAGCGAGGAGTGAGCGAGGAGTGAGCGAGGGGGGGTGGGGGGGGTGGGGGGGGGAGCAGTGACCTACGTCTTAAAGCGGCGGCCGTCCTTCTGGGGGCAGGACCGGCGCTTGTGCTCCAGGCTGCCGCAGTTGAAGCAGCCGGCGGCGACGCCCGTGTCCGTGGCGCAGGGGTGGTCCGGCAGGGCGCAGCGCCCGCACGTCTGGCAGTGCTTCCATGCTGAGCAGTGGGGTGGGAGGAGGAGGGCAACAAGGGGTTAAAACAATGGACCTGTGTGGAGCGATTTCTTATTGGGACTGAAATGTGTCCGAAATTCTGATTTTTTTTTTTTTCCTTAAAGGGGTAGTTCACAGTTGGTGCTAGGCTAGCGCAAGTCAATGGTTTCTGCTAGCCTGCTAATAAAAACAGTCTTTCCCACCCGAGGCAAATAAATTATAACGCCAGGCTATCAATGGAAATGTCTGTGTTGATAGAATAACGTTAGAAATAAAACTAACCTCGCGTCGCATGAATCATTGTGTTTTGAGGGACTAGTTTTCGCCGGTAACCTAGGTCACATCAGTCCGCTGATGACGTAGCCTACTACCAGGAAGTATAACGCTGCTGCTGAGACACAAGTCCCTCAAAATGCAATGCCATGCAAGGTTTGGTTTTCGCCGAAACTGTTGACTTGCGCTAGCCTAGCACCAGCGAACTCTGCAGCTAGACGAACTGAATGAAATGTGTTGAAAAACGTCTCCAATGATAAATAACACCACAGGCTAACTAGGAAATGAGGTCCTATGTCCAAAATGTTCCCAGGTCCTATGGCCCTTTTCCCCGTCAACACTCACATGGCTTCACACACTTCTCACACGCCGCGCAGTGCTTCCATTCACGGCCGTCCTGCGGAGACAGAGAGGACAGACAGATTGGTCAGAGGCTGCCACCCCCCACACTGGGTCTTACATCCATGTAACCATGTGGTCTGAGTGAGGACGCTGCTGCTGCTGCTACTACTGCACCTTGGACGGACACACGTTGCATTTGACGCAGTGCTTGTTCTGGGAACACACGTAGCGGTCGCATTTAGAGCACAGCCTGGTGGGGAGAGAGAGAGAGAGGGAGAGAGACCATCATCAGAGACATGAGACAGGAGGACCGAGACGGCCGGAGCACAGAGCATCAGTATGGACGGAGGAGAGTCACGCGGGAACGGTCTTTGTTCTGTGCGTCAGCGTGTGCTATTCTGTGCCTCTTAACATACATGTACTGTGTAACTAAGCCCTCCGTCACGCCTCCAGAGAAGGAAGGCAGTGCTGGAGCTCAGAGACAGTAGCACAGTGCGGACAACGATCGAGTTGAAGAACGAAATCTCATCTCAAAACATGAAGAATCAATGGAATCAAAAGAATCAAAGGACCTTAGAATCAATGGAACCTACAGCACATAAATGTGGACCTTGCCTTTACTTATTACATATTTCTTACTTTTATTTTTTTTGTAAGTCTACTGGAGCTGCTTGGACCTTGAATTTCCCCCAGGGATCAATAAAGAATTTTGAATCTTGAATCTTATATGAACACGGGATGCGTGTCTGATATGACTTTGCTTTGTAGCAAAAAAAAAAGAGAGATAATGATGATGTTATTGTTATTTTCTTATTTTATTACTGTCTATCTAGGTTAAATGTACAATTTGATACATGAAATACTGTGTGTGAAGGTCTAAATACGCAATTATCCGGGGCTCTGGAACAGACAAATCCATTTTACATTTCATTCTTACGGGAACAATAGTTTCAATAGTTTTTCAAACAATTCCCACCTTGTCCAGCCTTTTGGAACAAATTAAACGAGAGTACCGAGGCTTCACGGTATTATTATTACGACATCATCAACATGCGGTGAAAGTACAACGCGGTGTGCTTCAGCGTCGACCTCGGGGGTTAAAACAGAAGCCCCACCCCCCCCCCCCCCCCCCCGGCCCCCCTTCAGGTGAGCCTACCTGTAGCCCTCCTCCTTGGGCAGCGCCACGTCTCTGGGGGCGATGTTGGTGAACAGCCTGACGGGGGTCTGCTTGCGGCCCGTCTTGCCCTGCTTGTACATGGGGTGGTTGTCGTAGTCCACCTGCAGCAGGCAGAGGCGGCCCCCACGCGGTTACTTCACTACACGGGCGCGGCCTGCGCTTGTCTCGGCGGCGCCGCGGTCACGTGACCTGGTCGGTGGGTCGGTCGGGGGGGAGGGGGGTTGTTGGGGGGTTTACCTGGTAGTCTAGCATGACCAGAGATGGCAGGCACTCTAGGATCCGCGGCTCGAAGAAGTACGGGAAGGTCCAGACCATGGGCAGGTCCGCTGCGGTGGTGGCGCTGTCTGGACACACACACACACACACACACACACACACACACAAAATATATTTAAATACATTTTACTCTAATAAAAAAAAAATCTAAAATGAAAACTACAAAAACAAAATAAAAACCCAGACCAATTATTTCATATCCCTATAAAATCCTGACGCAGTGGAGAAGGAAGAATTACGTTGAGGATAAACGGTACTAAAAAAATGAAATGGCTGAATGAGAAGACATTTTGGATCTAACCAGGGCTCTGCAGTTTCTTCCACATCTGGGCGATCTGCGAGAAACTGCTGGCCAGCGGCTTCACCAGTCCCCCGAATGGAGGGTCGGCCACCATCGCCACCTTCTCTCCGTCGGCCTCCTTGAGAAACGCCCGCAGCACCTTAATGGACGCCTGGTTTGGGGCGGGGCGGGCACACCGGATTGGACGAAAGGGTCAGTGGAAACTACATGAGGAGGGAAGGGTCAAAGATCAAAAAGTGTCAAAGTGGCCCTACCTCGCCATCGAAGAAGTGGTGGTTGAACATGTTGTAGAGGCAAAATTCATCCTTGCTGTAGAACTGGGCGTATCTGTATTGAGAAATATGTCAAGAATTAACACATCAGATAAATGTCGCAGAATGACTTGTGGCAATACTTGCTAGAATGGGTAACTCATCAAAACCATAAACATCGGTTTCATCTATATTATAGTTGCAGTTACAGTTGCATAGCCATTATTATACTGGAACATTATCTAGTAAGCATCTGAAAGCTGATGTTCAGAGGCCTGTCGATGAAGGTTTTTAATGGTTCGCTCCTCATCGCATGCCTGTTTGAACACATATTGACGTTCAGACCTCCCAGCGAAGGCTACAGCGGGATTAGCATCATTTGGGCTGACAAATGAACTGGAACTCAAGTCTGAACAAAGTCTGAAAAAAAAAAAAAATCAATAGTGTGATCATGTGACACATGCTGTTTTTTTTTTGTTAAATATCTAAGACTTCCGAGCACACGTCTTGTCTTGCAGCACAGAAACACACCCATGGTACAGTATGCTCTTGCACAATTGTAAGACAAACAGACACACGCAGAGTGTGAGGAACTGCATGTTGAAGGGCAGCACACAGGGAGACAAGGCAAGTTGCAATTATCAACTCGATTTTTCGGCTTAAGTTCTGTCAAGTATTTGGTTGAATCACAGAGAGGGTTTTATTTTTAACGGATAACTTAAGTGTTGAATGAGTAGATGTGGAAATAATGCATTTACTTTAAATGAGGCTTGTCAATACTTGATACTTCAATGCTGTGTGTGTGTGATTAAATGCAGCTTTTAGGCTTTTGAGGAACTTAAATCAACGCCATTTGATCAAAGGTGTTTCAAGCCTTATCTATGTAAACCTGAGAAACGGGTTAGTTCTTCAAAAACAACACCCGCAGAATCAAGTGCAGGTTGGTGTACATTTATACACACAGCGGTTGTCGAAAACCCCGCAAGGCAACACAGTCCGACATTGAAATAGCGCTGAAATCGACGCCTCTCTTTCCATTCCACAGAAATGGATTTAAAAACGTCCCCGACAGGTGGGGTTGTGGCGCCCTCTGCCGGCGACATGACCGCACAGCAACTAGAAACACTCTGCCTCTCGTCTTTGGACTCCGGCAGCGAGCAAGTGGTTCAGCCCTTCCCCCGCTCCCCAAAACTGCTACGGAAGCTGGCCAAGATCATACCACCTTCACCGGTAGTGTGCCATTCAATACATTTCTAAACTAATACTATATCATACTTTTTTGTATTGTTATACTTTTATATTATAGTTTTAAGTTAGTGTATCAAAATCTCATCCGACTCAAAGAGGGCATTGTGCAACACCCCCAACCTGTGCGCTCTGCATACTGCTTTGGATAAAAGTCTCTCCGAAATAACTGCTCCATCTTTTTTTCTAACATAAAACACACTGAGCAAATCTCCTCCTGTAGGACCACCTGGCTCTGAGGGCCCAGGAGCTCCACGAGGAGCGGTCCAAGGCCGAGGCCCACATCAAGTCCCTGAAGAAACGCAAGGCCGACCTCTCTGTGAGTACCGCTAGCTTATCCCCATAGAGATCACCTCACTGTTAGCCGCAGAGCTACCGTTAGCCCCGACAGGCTTTAAATCACCCAAGACCCCAACACCCAAGGAATTACTTGTTACAAGTACAACCAAGTAGAGCCATGACTCTAACAATACGATGAGTTTACCTGCAACTATAAGGAAGGTAGTGATGAACATCTATATTCACAATGACTTACAAAGCGACTTGCAGCGACTTACAGAGAGTACATTTGTCAGAAGAAGGTGAAACATTTCATGGCTGCCAATACAATAAGAAAGTGTCAAGCATTTAAATCGCTTGGTTAACCGATGTGTGACCTGGGGGATGTAGTTCCAACACCAGAACTAAACTACAGCCCGTCCTCTACCCCCCCACCGGTTGCACAAAGCTCACCCTTCCCCCTCTGACCTCTGACCTCTGACCTCTGACCCCTGACCCCCCCCCCCCCCCCCCCACGCAGGGGAGCGTGGAGATGATGCAGCAGCAGGTGCGCGAGCACTACGAGGAGATGCGCGCGGCTCTGCGGGAGGACGAGCGCGCCACGGCGGACGCCCTGGAGCAGGACCTGCGGCGCACCGCCGAGCGGCTGGACCAGGTGACCCGCGGCTGGGAGCAGCACCTGGGCCAGGTGGGCCGCGCCGCCGACGCCGTCCAGCGGGCGCTGCGGCGCAGCGGGGAGGACGGGGACGGAGCCGCTGCCGCCGCCGCCGCTGAAGGACAGGACGGCGGCGCCGGAGGCACGCAGGTTGGTGTCGCGGAGGAAACACGCTCAGGTCACGTACGGAAACGGCGACGGCGGTGGTGGCTCAGTGGATAGAGCGGGGTGGACAGAGCGGGGTCGTCCACCAAACCGTAGGGTCGGCGGTTCAATTCCCCTCCTCAAACTGTCCGTATCTCGAAGTGTCCTTGAGCAAGGCACTGAACCCTAACTTGCTCCCCTGGCTGCTGAACCCAGCAGCCCCACTGCTCCTATGTACCATAGGATGGGTCAAATGCAGAGAACACATTTCGTTCCCATATCTAGAAAATACTGGGAATGACCAGTTTAATCTAATCTAATGGTACTGTGACGTGCTTTCTGGGAGTCACAGTAAAACGCATCACTGCCCTTAAGAGACAAAAGTGAAGACAGTGTGTCCAATGTGTTAGTCTCCATCAATAACCCTGCTTGTCTCTTTTCAGATGGGCCCTCCTGAAAACCAAAGGTATGTTCTCTTATTCCTCATCGCCACACACACCATCAGCACCACCAGCACCACCAGACTTGGGTCTTTTGCTTGCCTCTGAAACCTCTGAAGCCCTCTCCTCTGCATCTCATTGAAAGGTTCAAGAAGCCGGACGCGTCGGAGGCAAAGATCCGTCTGAACGAGAGCCGCTTCAAGAGGCTCCTGAGGGCCCTGCGCTGCGTCTCCAAGGAGCTGAGGGCCCAGCTGCCCCGGAAGACCCTGCTGCTGGGTAGGGGGGCAGTAGAGGGGCAGTGGGAGGGCAGTGGGAGGGCAGTAGGAAGGCAGAAGGGGGCAGTAGGATGGCAGTAGGGGGGCGATGGCGGACAGTAGGAGGGCAGTAGGAAGACAGTGGGAAGGCAGTAGGAGGGCGATAGCGGGCAGTAGGAGGGCAGTAGGAAGGCAGAAGGGGGCAGTAGGATGGCAGTAGGGGGGCGATGGCGGACAGTAGGAGGGCAGTAGGAAGACAGTGGGAGGGCAGTAGGAGGGCGATAGCGGGCAGTAGGAGGGCAGTAGGAAGGCGATAGCGGGCAGTAGGAGGGTAGTAGGATGGCAGTAGGGGGGCGATGGCGGACAGGAGGGCAGTAGGAAGACAGTGGGAGGGCAGTAGGAGAGCAGTAGGAGGGCGATGGCGGGCAGTAGGAGGGCAGTAGGAAGGCAGTAGGATGGCAGTAGGAGGGCAGTAGGGGGGCGATGGCGGACAGTAGGAGAGCAATAGGAGGGCAGTAGGAGAGCAGTAGGAGGGCGATGGAGGGCAGTAGGAGGGTAATAGGAGGGCAATAGGAGGGCAGTAGGAGAGCAGTAGGAGGGCGATGGAGGGCAGTAGGAGGGTAATAGGAGGGCAGTGGAAGGGGAGTAGGAGGGCGATGGCGGGCCTCAGCTGTAGCCACAAAACCATGGCCATCAACATGGTCGGCCGTTTAGTTGAAAGACGTTTATATTACTACTTCTTGCCGCCATGCTTCTGTTAACAGAGTCATTGAGATCACAGGGGGCAGGCAATTCAAACCCAGGAAAGATCCTGTTGACTGCTAGTGGTTTAACCGCCAAGCTAAGCTAACCGACCATAGCCGATAGTCCTATGGCGTTCTTAATGTGTCCGGAGTGAGGTTACGCGCGGTGAAAGCTACAAAAAAAAAAAAAAAAAAAAAATGGCATCCAACGCATTGGTTCTTTACAGATTCCACGGCCGTGACCTTTGACAGACAGACCTGCCACCCCTCCCTCTCGGTGACGGCGGGCGGGCGCGGGCTGGGCCTCCTGACCCCCGCCAACCACGACGCCGCGCCGCCGCCACCCGCGCCTGACGAGCACCCGCTGCGGTTCGACCGGCTGTGCTGCGCGCTGGGCTCCGCCCCCCTGGCGACCGGCCAGAGCTACTGGGAGGTGGACGTGCGCTGCTGCGACGGCTGGGCGGTGGGCGTGGCCTACGGCTGCCTCAAGAGGAAGGGGCGGGACAAGGGCGCCCGGCTGGGCCGCAACCGCCAGTCGTGGTGCGTGGAGCTGCGCGACGGCCAGCTGGCCGCCTGGCACAACGACCGCAGCGTGGCGCTGGCGGCGGGGCGGCGGCGGCGGGTGGGCCGGGTGGGCGTGTGGGTGTGCTACGAGAAGGGCCAGCTGCACTTCTACGATGCGGCGAGCATGCAGCTGCTGCAGGGCTTCTCGGCCGCCATGACGCCCGTGTTCGACCGGGCGCGCCACCAGTTCACCGAGCCGCTGTACCCGGCCGTCTGCCTGCTGGAGCCCGCCGCCGGCACTGCCGCCAGCGCCGCCCAGCCGTGGGCCAATCACGTGGAGATCTGCGAACTGGCCACGCTGTGATGTTCGCCAGGGCGGGTGGCGCCACTCGACTGGCGGCGATTTCATGACAACGGCGTCCATTTTGTTTCAACTGCCAAGATTTCCTGTCCCACTGCTTGTGTGACAGCAATGGCAGGGATGCTGTGTGAGGCGCCTGGATGGAGCCATCTTGGCTCCCTACGATCTGCAGAAGACCTCATCGTCTTCAAAAAGACATCTGAAGACCCATTTCCTCCAATAACTTCTCATCTACTGGCTTGTATACCCCCCTGCAGCACTTGAAATGACGTTGTTTTGATGCGCCAAATAATAAAAAATGTATACAAGAAAACCCCCAAATCAGGCTGTTTTTTTTTTTGAAGATAAATGCTCAACGCAACACTTTTGAGACATGTTGCAGTTGCTCCGATTCAGTTTCGATGCTTTGATGGCCATCCTCATCAGTAAGTGGCTGCACACACAAGCAGCAGGTAGGTGACTGAATGTAAACGTAGACAATGGCGAGGACCAGACTGACCTGAAGTCGATGTCCAGCAGAAGGCTCTCCATGGTCTCATGGATCCCTTCCAGGTTTCGCATCTTGATTAGTTCCTGGAGTCTGGACAACAACAACAATAATAATGAGTTAGTAAACTTGAAGTTCAAATCACAGTAATGAACATTTTTTCAAGTTGTCCAAAGAAATGAAAACACAGAACAAATATCCTGATTTTATGCAGTCACAATACACGTTTCATTTAGCTCTATTGATCTAGAGGATATACATGTCCTTTAGATCAATAGATAGAAGGAGAAAAAAATGTTTGCATTGAAAACTTCTTGGGAGACTGCGCTTGGTGGTAGCGGGCTGATGAGGACGGGCCAGCGAGACACGCATTGATCTGCGCATCAGTCGGACAACAACGACCACTTAGAGTGAAGGGTCGGAGTTCAACGCCACAGCTCTGTACGGATCCAGCTTGTCTGTCAGGAAACTGTCTGACCCGGAGTCCTTAAAGGTGTAGCATGATAATCTATAATAATGTATGATACCAGACTCAATATATTTACTAGTCTGGTCTACTACAGTCCAGTACATTTACTTGTCATAATTGAACTGTAATCTGAATTACAATTGTAATCTTAATTACAACTCACCAATATCTTCAGGTGTACTTTTGACCACTCTACAACACCACTCACAAACAATCTCTTAAAAAAAACACTTAAAACACTCCAATAGTCGTCCCCTCCCCTGCCTCCCCTCTCCTCCCCCGCCTCCCCTCTCCTCCCCCTCTTCTCTCCTCCCCCTCTTCTCTCCTCCCCTCCCCCACCTCTTCTCTCCCCCCCCACCTCTCCTCTCCTCCCCCACCTCTTCTCTCCTCCCCCACCTCACCTCTCCTCCCCCGCCTCACCTCTCCTCCCCCACCTCCCCTCCCCTCCCCCGCCTCACCTGGGCGTGCCCACACACAGCAGCTTCCTGTAGCCCAGCGCGGCGAGGGCGTCCAGCAGGAAGTGGGCGCTGCGGTCGGTGAACAGGTACTGGGCGTTGCTCTTCTTGCTCTCCAGGGGCCGCAGCAGCACGGTGGGCCGGCGGAGCTGGGACACGTTCACCCGGATCACCTTGTGGGCGCCGTGCGCCAGGTGCTCGTCGGACAGCAGCAGCAGCTGGCAGTCCTTGCAGAAGAGCTTGTCGTCCTGGGAGGCCACCTTCCTGAACCTGGGAGGAGGAGGAGCAGGAGGAGGAGGAGCAGGAGGAGGAGGAGGAGGAGAGAGATGGGGGGGGGGGGGTTATGGTGGTCCAAGATGGAGAGAGGTTGTGCTTGGCTCTCAATTAAGAACAAAGTTAACTTAGTGCGAGTGCAAACTCCTAAGACAAACGTAATAACACACAGAGCAGACAGCGAGATCGATAGATACATTAGGGAGCAGGTATGGACCAGTAAGGAACAGATAGAGGGTTGGGCCACTAGCTCAATGCCTACAGGTACACCACACACATTTACAGGACTGCAAGTAAGGTACACACTTAGTAAGGACGAGGGTTTTTTGGTTCTTACCGGACACGGTACTGCTGCTGGGTAAAAGGGGGCGCTTTGGATCGATTCTCTGCCTCTCTTGCCAAGCGCCTGGCCTCGGTAACCTGCCGGCCAATCACAAGTTGAAAACGATTTAAATATCAACCTCGACCAGAACAACCGAGAGGCCACGTTACAACGCAAACGAGTAAAGGCCGGGGAATGAATGTGGTTCGAGTCCCAGTGGTGCCCACCTTGTCATCTTCCCATTGGAAGAAGTTGCATTCTTTCCGATCTCTGCAGGCCGAGCAGGCATAAAACCGTCTGCCTGCTTTGTTTCCAGCACACACCTTCTCAAAGAGCAAGGTGGGACCTGGTCAAAGAAAAATACAATCCATGGCAAACACTGTCAGAACATGGAAACGTACTACTGAATTCTACTGGCGACGTGGTGACGAAGTAAATAAAGTACACCTAGTTTGGGCAAAAAAACTGCTTTACCGTGCGGACATGGTGGGCCTGTCTTCCCGTCGTCTGGCAGGATCACTTCTATTCCGAAGCTTTCATCGTTTTTGTCCTCATCGACCATGTTTAAAAAGATTCAGTGTGGTTGGGAGTTACACCGTGTGATGTGGGCTGAGCTGAGCAGCGTGCAGGGTGAAGCATGGGTGAGTGTCGCGGAGATATGACGTCGACTCTCGTCGGTACGCTGCATGTGTTATTATACTGTTGGTTTACGTGATAGGAATAGTTTAAATACGTTACGTATATTATTTTGGCGTTGAGGAAATATCAGACTCAATTAAAACATATAATAAACCCAAGTTATGCCATCAAGTAGCGAGATAATTTTCATTTTACGCCAGCAGGTGGCAGAAAAACACTACGCTTACTACATCCTATCATCCTATACATCCGACGCATGGTCATACTTTACTACCTCAAGCAGCATTGCTTGTAATAGATGTAAACCTCTTAATTCGTACACATAATCATTAATAATTATTATATAATGTGAAATATTGACAAAAATGATTTATAGTATAGTTATTACTATTAATATTATAATGTGTATATTCATAGTGTATTTTTCATTATGGCCATTATGTCATATATATTATTTTCATTGTATTATTAATATTATTTATTTATGTATTTATTACATTGTTATTCTATTAAGCAATTAACAAATACACCATATAGGCCTACTATTATGGTATGGTACTATGGTACTACTACTGTTATGGTACTATGATTGTCTCATGAATGAATCAACGTTGTTAACATGAACTATATGCTATGTTTAAATACTGTCTGCCACGCAGTTATTAGCCTTGAGTGACAAAAGAAAACACATCATCTATCATTCCCACAAAGGCTCTCTTGTTGTATCTAGCAGCACACTACAATCTGCTGCAGTGTTTACATTGCGTCGCGGACCCGCGGCAATCGGTTGTAGTCCGGATATAATAATCGCACCAATGAACGCCGGATTCAAATTGAGTCTTCTTTCAATCGCAGAAACTACAACTCCCATGTCGTCGCATACGCAGTGATCTGTCAGATGCGCTATTCAGCACCTGGCTTCGAAGGATGCTGAAGCAGCGTAGCAGACGTGTATGTGCGCCCACACCCACCCTGCTCTTGTTTGGAGGCTGTTCGACTGTATAGACAGCAGCACTGCTCTCTTTTAAAAAGATAAACAGAGAACAGCCATTTTCCTCTATTGATACGTTTTAATGCCTTACGGCGAGCTCGTTGACTGGCACTTTCCATGCAACGTTACATGCGTGTAAGGCTTCACATTGGCTTGGTGTGATTGATGTGAACAGTGGGGGCTACCTTTTGATTCTACATCTGCTGTTCAGAGGGATCAACATATTTCCACCATGAGCAGCACGGGTAGGCTATTTCTTTCCTCTTCCCCGCATCTATGTATTTTAAATGTTGTTTTGTGTGTCTTACCGATTTAGCACAGCTGCAAGACGTGGTATATAAGCGACATGTATTGCAGTTGAACGTGATCTTTCGTGGCATACGCTAGGGGATCCATACTTGGCGTCTGTATTTCAGTTGTCAGAATCAAGTAACGCCCATTGTCCCCCAGAATACAGCGTGGCCCTTTAAATATGTTGCACTGCAGTCAACACCACAGGGAGAGCGGGGCTACGTCTATATGGGGCTTTTGGGCGTATGGGATCATGGACATTATGGGATATCTAGAGTTATATTTTTTTTTCCTGTTTTTTTTTAAAATACTGATCTATGGGTCCTCATATCATTTCATAACTGCTTATTTCTGACCTGTGCATACAGGTGATTTATGATGTATTTGCTTTTTCTTTAAGTTTTTTTTCTCCTCCTGTCTGAAATTCTGTGGATTAATTAGGATGCGTGTCTACTTTCGTCTAAGAAAAAATGTCCGTCGTGCACATTTTTTTTTAAAATGATGTGTTATTACACTACAGCTAAGTCATTGTCCCACTGATTTGAGGGAAAAAAAGCCATAACCCCTGGTAATCACGAAATAATAAGACACACTACAGAAGAGATTGAGGCTGAGAATCGAGTACATTTGTGATTACACACCATTGGTTGATACCATGAGCGCCTACCAGCATGTTTCCATGGATGGCTCCACTGATTTAGCAGAAGTTATTTTTCTGCCTGATGGCGACGTTACTTGGCTTTTGGCCACAGGTGGCGTTGAATAGCGAACATGCTAGACAAACCGCGTTTGTTTGTTTTTTCATCTTGGGAAGGACTGCCATCGGTAACAGTCAGTAGCACCTCTCTTTGACCGCGAGGCAGGTGTCAGAGCTCCACCCACCTCCACCTCCTGCTGTGATCTCATCAAAGAGCACAGCAAGCCACCGCCGCAGCCAAAACACTAGAGGTCATGTGATCCGTTTGTGTGCGCTGAACTTTGCTGTGGTCATCCTTTGATTTGGGAGAGAAAGGACAGGAAGTTCAGGGCCTAGTTTTGTGTTCTTCTACTGTTAAGTAAAGGGGAAAAGGGGGGGCATTTAGCAGACGCTTTTGTCCAAAGCGACTTACAATCAGTACATTTTGTGGGGTTCGACATGTAGACAGTTGGAGGAGGAGGGGGGATCAAGGGGATCAAACCGCCGACCCTACAGTTAGTGGACGACCTGCTTCTATCCACTGAGCTACTGCCGCCCGCAAGTAATTTTGCAGTTGCATTTTTCGTTTTACCCAAAGGGATTCATGGGGAATTTTAGATGCATATAATTAAGGAGGAGCAGATATAGGGTGAAGCCATTGAGCTCAAGGAGTACTAACAAAGTGTAGACCTCTCCATCCAAACTGTTGCACCGTAGATCGATTTCACTTTTTTTTTTTTTTTCATCCCCACAGGAAATTACAGGAACAGCTAGAAAGTCCCAGCATCTGGGTAACAGGTGGATCCACTCTGGCTCCATCTCTCGCTCTAGCCCTCTTTAAACAACGGCCTAATGGGATCATGACCCCGGGGATTCCCGCATTGTACGCTCATCACTTGCACATACAACGTTGGTCTGCTGTCGTGCCACAGCTATAGATAACATGACGAACACGTTGTGGTCGTGGTTTGAATTATGCAACAAACACTGCAATGCTTCAGGCTGGGTGTTCCCCAAACGTGTTTATGCTGTGCCATCACCATTTTGTGAAGGTGCTTTTGGGCCTTTTCGGGACCCACCAGAAATGTTGTGCAGTAAAATATGCAATATGGGCACAAAAATAAAAAACACACTGCACCCAGGTGCGTCTTCCATAACAAGGCCTGAACGGCCTTTACTTCCTACACTCCTCACTCATAGCCATTGTGGTCCTGCTCCTCAGTGCATGCGACCTCTGGCTTCTCCTCAAAGGCATCTTCCTGCACCTAGAATCACACCGAATGGAGAGGCACGGCGCCCACATGTGAAAGTCCCCGGGCGGGGCTTAACGAGCTGCCGGGGGGGTGTTTAACCAACAAAAGCCGTCTAATTACGGCCTCCGTGTCAGTCGGCTCAGTACACCTCCTCAGGACTCAAGACGGGCGGCTCTTTGTTTGGAAAAA
Organism: Urophycis tenuis; assembly: GCA_036785325.1. Taxonomy (NCBI): domain Eukaryota; kingdom Metazoa; phylum Chordata; class Actinopteri; order Gadiformes; family Phycidae; genus Urophycis; species Urophycis tenuis. Next base: position 32,687 of record JAXIVH010000414.1, read on the forward strand.
AATAATGATAATTTACGGTGAGCGCGTCCAGCCATGGCATGTTGTGTTTTCTGTCAGTGGGTGGATGCATCTTCGGCTGACCTCTGTGTTGGTGTGGTTATGGCAACGTGTCAGCGGGTGATGGATGTGTTGTCGCGCAAAGACCTGCTGACCGGGCGGGCGAGAGACGGGAGAGGGGAGAGGGATAAAGGGGAGAGAGAGAGAGAGAGAGAGGGAGAGAGAGGAGAGAAAGCGTAACCTATGCATCTGCCTTTTGGTTGCATGGGGATGTTGATTGTATGTGTCTGTGTGTGTGTGTGTGTGCATGCACTTCCTCTGTGATATTGTGATAATGGCAGTGATTACAGGCCAATTCCTTTTATTTCTTCGTCCCAAACTGTGGTGATAATAGTCACACTGCATGGGCTGAAAAGGCAAAGTCATTCCCATACAGTGGTCTGTATTTTGCAAAGAATAAAAATAAGCATCCATCTCACATTGGCCAGCAATGGTCCGATTTTCTGCAGAAATATCAGCCAGCCGGTGAATGAATGATATCAGCACAGCTGTTTCTCGCCAGCCGAGATAAATGCTGGTGCGAGGACTCACCAGAGGCCTCCCAACACACACAAACCAGCAATTAAGCTCGCAATGTGACATGGGCCTGTGACATTTCTGCGGGCCGCCGTTTGCTTGGGTTTGGTTTTGATTGCAGACGGCAACTCCTCTGTACCACGTATGCCCTCACCTCTTGGATTAGATACTGTCATCTGGGCTGGCCCTTGGAAATGTGTCTGGTTATTTGTGTGGGTGCAGGACAGGGTAGAGGTTAGGGGTGTTTGACAACGATGTGAAAGGGGTTATGGGTTGAATCTTCTGTGATTCTGAATCGATTCACAACTTCCAAAAATCTATTTTTTATTCTTTTGTCTGTGGTTTGCTTTGTATTTTTACGATACACTTTATTGCAATAAGTTGATGTAACGTTCCCGAATATATAAAACAACATCTTATGCTCACTTTATTGCCATTTTTGGCGCACAGCAGATTGGAGCCGTTCCTGAATGTAGCACCACGATGTACTGAATCCAGAAACTGATTTCAGGAATCATATCAAATTGAGAATTAATTTAACTTCTTCTTCTGCTTCTTCTTCGTCTTCTATGAGCATCCTTTCTGCGAGATGCCTGTACCTATACCTGCTGCTCTTTAGACATCAAAGTTGCTTTGTATAAAGGTGTGTGCTAAATGGCAGTTCAGTAGAGATATTCTCAATATCAGACAACATGTTGGACTAGCTCATCCTGAGCACACACTCCATAAGATGCTTATGTAGCATCTTCCATATGCAACACGATTTCATAAACGCGGTCTGGCACGTCCAACATTCAACACATAAGCAACACATTTCCTAGGGTTGGGATCAACGTAGCTCACATTATTGCCACAACATGTGCGAACAGAGACGTGCGTGTGCAGCCGTTATCCAAAGTGACTGACAGTGACTCAAGTACATCAAATCCTTAATGAGGTTAGAGGGTCGGGCAGCTTCGAACCCAGTGCCCTCATGGCTCGGATTCAAACACCCTAATGACTATGATGCCCTGTTCCTCTGTATAGCTGAGGCATGTTCACACTATGTCCACCCAGGATGATGCACCATCATTAGAGAAATTTGTATATACAGTATATATATATATATATATATATATATATATATATATACACACACACAATGGTTGGCTTCCATAGAAAGCGCTTATCATAGCTTAGTAGCTTTCTGATTGTAGTGCATACATGAATTGCTTAGCAACAAATTAATGTCCAGACCAATGATACGTATGCTTCATATAGTCCTTGATTGTGTGAAAAGAGGCAGAGCGGTTGTGGGTGAGGGGGTTTCACTCCCAGCTGAGGGGTACCGGGTCCAAACCCCTGATGGCCGCAGTCTACCTGGTCCGCGGTGATGCCGTCTGTGTATAACAGGACTCCTGACTGGTGAAATAGGGGCGTCGGGCAATAGGGGGAACACAGAGTGAACAGAGAGAGAGACACGACGATGCAGCGTCGTAATGTATGGAACAAACCCCCGTAATCCCACGGGATTCATAGACATTTCGTAGCCAGGAATAGCATGCGTGGCGACTCAAATACTGCATACTCTTCTCTCTAATCCCAAGAACCAAAGTGTGTGTGTGTGTGTGTGTGTGTGTGTGTGTGTGTGTGTGTGAGAGAGAGAGAGAGAGATAGCAAGGGAGCGAGAGAGAGGAGCATTGGAATGCCAAAGATGGTGTGTATGACTGTGTGTGTGTGTGTGTGTGTGTGTGACTGTGTGTGTGTGTGTGATAACATGTGAGACGTGGCGTGTGCGTGCGTAGCGTGTGTGTTTACTTGTGCGCGACAGTGGTTGCATAGTGGGAACAGCTGACTGTGTGTGTGTGTGTGTGTGTGTGTGTGTGTGTGTGTGTGTGTGTGTGTGTGCGTGTGTGCGTGTGTGTGTGTGTGTGTGCGTGTGCGTGTGTGTAGTGTGTGTCACAAGGCGGAGGTCTACTAAAATAGACCAGGCACTACATAGGGCCGAACCTCTCCCGGTGTTATGGGAAAGTTATGTGATGATACACTGAATAATATTTATCTGTCAAATCACTCCCTCACTCCCTCACTCCCTCACTCCCTCACTCCCTCACCCGCACCTCCTCCAGTAACTCCCCGTGAACGTCCAACGGTTTACAATCTCAGTGCATTGTGCGTTTGTGAGTCCGCGTGAGGAACGAAATGTGCTGCCAGCTTGTGTGTTTATTTGGTAACACAAAGACTCTTCCAGTGTGTGTACCGCATGCGCACACAATCAGCAATGTATCCCGATGGTGTTGTTCAGAACTGTACATTCGATTCGTATTTAGGTCTATGCATTGCATAGGGGCAGGGTAGTGTGCTCGTGGTCTGGGTGTTTGACTAGCAACCGAAAACGCGTGGGTTTGAACCCCGGGTGTACGCAGTCTACACGCAGTCTTGATTTTTTTAACCGCGACCCGGTCCTTTGTGAAACTTTCTGCTTTTTAATTGTAAGTCCTGTTGGATTAAAGCATCTGCTTGGTTAATTAATGGTAAATAGATGCTAATGATGGAGTTCAACACATGGGGAGTCTGCTTTAAAAAAAAAAAAAAAAAACATTTATTACATCGGTTTAATATAGTCAGTTAAAGTTTACTGCAGCTTCGGGTCCAATTCGGGGTTTTAAGGAGAAACCACTTGTCCAAACACTGCTGGAAAATAAAGGGCTCATAAAAAAATAAAATAAAATAAAGTTTTTTTTCTTCCTGCTGTCGAGATAAAAAAAAAAAAAAAAAACATTTTGTGTAGCAACCAAACCAAACCAAAGTGTGTAGACGAGTCCAGAGTACATCAGAAAAAAATAACCTGATTGTGTATGTGCAATATAGTGGATAGAACATTTAATGAATTGGTTCTGACCTGAAGTAGGCCATGTGCCTATTTTTTTGGTATCTTATCAGTTTTCACTGAAACCCATGGACATGTGGTTACATGTTTTCTCAAATGTATGATCACCTACTGTTTATTGGGCAAATTCTAACAAATAACTTACTTTTCATCATTTAGTTCATACAGCGTTCCCCTGCTTGCCACTCTTGGATTCCAGTTGTTGGCACATTTATAACGAATAAATACGCAAGATCAGCCCGCACAACCTCAGAAGCATCTGGTTGCTTGGTGGTCCTCCTGTTGGCACACGGTGCAGGTGGACGTGGCTGGCCGTGTGTGTGTATGTGCGTGCGTGCGCGCGTGTGTGTGTGTGTGTGTGCGTGCGTGTGCGTGTGTGTGTGATGCTGGCTGTGTGGAATGTCTCGGTGGGGTGACACCATGGAGCAGCAGCCCGAAGCGTCTGGCTGCTGCGGTGACGATGAGACGCGTCGGTCAAAAACAAACAATGTGGCGCCGTCGCGTTTCAGAGCGGCGAGCGCTTGAACGTCGGACATTCTGGGACGGTTTCATTCCAAACCGACAGTTTGATCCAAAGTGAGGGCGAACAAAGTGCAACGCGGTAATGTCGTTTCGGAGGAGCTGTAGGCCTACACTACGCAATATAAACATTTGACAAGGAAAACATTTACATTTCATGCAAACATTTCATTGCTGCTAATACTGTAAGAAAGTCACCAGAACAAGTTTCAAGCATTTCAAATATAGGTTAATCATGGACCAAGGAAAACGACAAAATGCACAAGAATAGCAGTAGCCTTTGGAATCGAAAGGCAAACCCTAATGGATGGTCAGCTGGCTTTTTAAAGGTGCAGCATGCATTGATTTGTCTCAGTAAGCAGGCCATTACATCGCCCGTTTTAGATTGATCAGAAATCACCTCCGCTCATATTGTCAATAAAACATATAGCATGCACTCAAACCCAAACGTAAAATATTTTAAATATTTACTCAGAATTTCTATCTTCTACCCTATCAAATATCATTTTCTGCATCAAAAATGACTGAGACCGGATGTTATCAAAATGCATGCTCCATGTTTAAATCCATGTTTAGTCTTTCGGTTTCATTTTGTTGCCCATAAACGAAAGCAGGGGAACAAACATGGCTGCCATGTCCCAGCTATTCAGTGTGAGTCACAGTATGGTAAAATGGGGGTGATGTATAGTCTACTTGAAAGCAGTAGCTTACTCTGCAATATAAATGTAGATCGGGTTACCACAAAGAAGAGAGCCAGACAGACATATGGAGAGGGAAGGGGCGTGGGGGAGAGGGAGAGAGAGAGAGGAAGAGAGAGAGAGAGCGAGAGAGAGAGAGAGGGAGAGAGATACTG
>JAXIVH010000414.1:50000-63915 GCA_036785325.1 Urophycis tenuis
CTTTCATACCCACCGTGTCGGGTTCGAACCCCGAAGCCATCCTGAAAGGCGCTCCTCGTGCAAGATGTGCCAACATCAGAATGTACCTTTCATCAGAAGGTCCACTTGTGTGTTCCCTTTCGCCGTCTCTCTGTTTTCACCGTGGATATAATGGAACCCTGGCCCTTCCCCAAGCTTCCATTGTGTCAGGTCTCCCACCAAGGGCAATGTTTATTTATGTCCTAGGCGACCCAACCCAACCACCTCAGTGGGGGAGAGGTCCACGGCTCCTTGGCCCTCAGCGTTGCATTGACTCACTCAATCTGGTAATCAATGTTGAGCAATGCAAGTGACCCATCCCAAACCAGGAAGCATGCTCGAGTGTCACGTCAGGGCCGTTGTTGTGACAGCCGGTCAATGATTAATGAATCATCGGAGTCATCATCACACAACTATTGACACCTGACGTGTTTATCAGCTGTGTACTTCACCTAGACCTCTCCCATCCCTTCCTTTCCCTTGTTTCCTCAGTCTTAGGTAAGAGGTGTGATAAGGGAAAGTGTTTTGATGAGGTTCAAGGGTTAAGAGCAGCACCAGGCCCTTACGTAACACCTAATGGAAAGACTAACAGGAAGGGTTAGCTCATTAGCCGCACATTAGCCTGGCGTGGCGGCAGAACTGCGCACAAAGCACTCTTCGGTTTCTTTCCCCCCCACCCCACCCCCTGAAAAACCAAGCAGTAATGGACGGCGGGGGGGAACCGAATATCAAGCTGATGATTTGAACGTGCTCGGCCATTTTATACAAATTAAACACTGCTGAGTTATGCAAGCCTCACCAAGAGTCGATGGAGTCGACGTTTGCTAAAACGGCTAACACGAGGTTGAGTTTTTGGCGAAAACGCAAACGCACGTTTGACTTTCAAGCGGTCACCTTTGACCCCCCCCCCCCCCCCCGCCGCAGGGCCCATGAGCCCTGCATCACAGCTGGAATGTTGCAGGGGCCCGTGGCATCCCTGACAGGGTTAAGGAGCGGCTATTTTCGGCGTCAGGGTGCCTGTAGGGGTTACTTATGGTACAGACTCTCTCACGGTGTGGATGCCTCCACGCTGCTGCTGCTGCTGCTGCTGCTGCTGCTGCTGCTGCCCGTGTCCGTTGGCACGGCGATCAGAAAGGACCCACACTGCCCCGGAGACGGGCTGCGTTTACCTGGCTGGCAACCTGTTTTTTGTAGCCCAATGAAGAAGTCGTGTTTGTGTGTGACAGTGTTTTATCAAGGGGGCAGCCGCGGACTATTGGTTAGGGCTTCGGACTTGCAACCGGAGGGTTGCCGGTTCGAACCCCGACCGGTACGAACGGCTGAAGTGCCCTTGAGCAAGGCACCTAACCCCTCACTGCTCCCCGAGCGCCGCTGTTGGCAGCTCACTGACTCGGGATTAGTGTGTGTTTCACCTCACTGTGTGCTTCCCCATCACTGTGTGCTGAGTTTATTCCACTAATTCACGATTGGGTTAAATGCAGAGACCAAATTTCCCTCACGGGATCAAAAGAATAATTCTTCTTTTTTTTCTTCTAACACACTAAGTCAACGAAAGGAAATTTGTTTCAGGAAAACGAACACAAACAAACAAGTGAAACCGTTAAACGCTACTACCACAGTTACAAGTGTTGTTGAATGTCACTTTAAAACACTTCGCGTCTTCCCACAAACTCCACCCACCCGCCCGCCCCCGCCCCTAATTGTTGTCATATTTGTCCCGCTATTTTTGGCGCGTTCCCCTTCGCGGACCCCCTGGGAGCCCCCCTCAGAGGCGGGGGCGCGGGTCGCGTGCCACCGGTCCGGACCAGAACGCCGCCCCCTCCGCGTGCGGCGCTCAAAGGAAGGGAGGGGCCCGCAGGCACCGGATGTGCCTGTGGAGGTTCTCAGCGAGACAAACGACCGGCCGCCGTTTTGTTTGTTCTCAACGTGTGCGGGATGCCGGCCGCTGGTGGTGACAGCGCGCCCGGCGCCCGGACCCCTTTTGATTCTGTGTGTGTGTCCCCCCCCCCCCCGGTGGTCTGGCCGTGGCGTGCGGCGAACGCATGGGCGACCCCCACGTGCGCTCCTACGTGCGCTCTCACGCCAACTACGTGTACATTCTTCTTGGCGTGCTGTTACTGGCGTGCTGTTAGGGCGCGCTATCGACGCACTCGCCGTGTGCGTTCTTGCTCCCGGCGCCCCCCGCGGTTCCCCGGTGGGGTGTTTCGTTCCACACGTGGCGCCGGAAATAGACCCTGGGAAGGAATGAGGCCGCAACCCCCCCCCCATGCCGCACCATGACCTTTGGGACAACAACGGCATCACCGGTGGTGGCGGCGGCGGTGGTAACGATGGCGGCTGGGATGGGGTGAGGGGGGGGGGGGCGGGCTGATTGACAATGCGGACAGCTGAGCCCCCTGACGGGGCGGAGCGGAAGGGAAAGTGGGGAGCAGAGATGAGTCGTCTGCACCAATGGGGTTTGATGTCTGCGTCTAGGCCCCGCCCCCCCCTTTTTTGTATTGCGTTTGCGTTACATTTTTTTTTTCAAAGATGGAGAGGGGGGACACAGGATCCCCTATGACAGGTGCTTGGCGACGAGTCAGCCGCCGTGCAATGTATGTGACCTCTGACCCCCACCACCACACACACACACACACACACACACACACACACACACTTACTTTGTCTCTTGCTTCCTCTCTCTCTCCTTCCTCTTTCCTCTCTCTCTTTCTCTCGCTCTATACATCTTTCTTTCTCCCTCGTATTCACTCTCACACCTATTTATCTGATCTCTGTCTTCTCGTTTGTCTTCGTCATCATGTGGTTTCATTTAACTTGTGTGTGTAGTAGCCCCTCTCATGCTGTCTCTCTGTCACTCTCTCGTTCTCTCTAATCCCACCCCTCTGATCTCGCTGTCCTCCTCATCGCTGTCTTCCTCCTCTTCGTCATGTGCTTTCAATCACCTCCGCCCCGCACCATTTTACTAGCGTCTCCCCTCGCTCCTGAATTCCTGTTTTTATTGGCTAGCGTGACCACATGTACCTTTGAGGATGGGCAGTAAACGTTCACATCAAAGAGGACTGGGGACGGGGCAGCGCTCACTGGTCAAGTCTGGGTCAACTCGTCTGTGTGGGTCATCCAAACACCGTGGACACCTAAATGAATAACGATTCGGACATCACATTCTTCATCGTTGTAGCATGTCATGCCATGTCACGTCATGTAATGTGTTTCCTTTGGACATGTAATGAGATTGGATTGAATTAGGCCCAGTGGTAAATCCAGTGCAACCAGACGCTGGTGCAAGTAGAGTAGTAAGTGCAGATAGATCATGAGCAATGGTAGCATTGTAAGTACAGCTATATTATTAGCATAGTAGCATAGTAAGTACAGCTATATCAGTAGCATAGTAGCATAGTAAGTACAGCTATATCAGTAGCATAGTAGCATAGTAAGTACAGCTATATCAGTAGCATAGTAGCATAGTAAATACAGCTATATCAGTAGCATAGTAGCATAGTAAGTACAGCTATATCAGTAGCATAGTAGCATAGTAAGTACAGCTATATCAGTAGCATAGTAGCATAGTAAGTACAGCTATATCAGTAGCATAGTTGCATAGTAAGTACAGCTATATCAGTAGCATAGTAAGTACAGCTATATCATTAGCATAGTAAGTGCAGCTATATCATTATCATAGTAGCATAGTAAGCGCAGCTTTATCATTAGCATTGCATAGAAAGCGCAGCTGCGATAAGTTATGTATATTTACTGTATGGGAAACACCAACACATGCACACTTTATAAATAGCTAAACGTGTAAGCACTGTTTTCCCTCACACTGGATGAGAGCTGTCAGGAGAGTGTGTTATCCCTGTTGAGGTGGACAGCAGCCGGGAACTCCCCATTAGCCACTTTCAGCTAATGAACGCAAGCCTTAAAGTAACACAGTCGTTTTTCTCTCTCTCTCTCTCTCTCTCTCTCTCTCTCTCTCTCTCTCTCTCTCTCTCTCTCTCTCCTCTCTGCCGCCGTCTTCCCATCCGTCCTTGAAAGGGGCTCTCGCTGCGTAATTTAGCAATTAGTTAATTAAACCAGGTGGAATCTTGTCGCCACACGAACTCCGCAAACATCTGGTTCCTCCCCGAGTTCTCCAAATGGCGGCGTGGAGAGAGGATGGACAGAGTTGCGGAGCAACAAAGACGGGTTGCCGAAGAGAGCGAGAGAGAACGAGGCGGGAACGGGGTGAGGGAGAGAGCAACAAAACGTGGCCAGAGGCGATAAGCACAAGAAAACACAGGCCTCCTTCACATTAGACCTGATTGCCATTGGAGTCGATCCCTACCTACTTAACTCAGTCTCTCTCTCTCTCTCTCTCTGGTGCAGTCTCTCTCACTCTCTCTAGCTCTCCATGCAATTAACGTGAAAGGGGGTTTATTGGCATGGGAAATGCACATGTAAATTGCTAAGGCTCTCTGTCTCACGTCTCTCATTCTGACTTTCTTTCTTTTTCTCTCTCTCTCTCTCTCTCTCTCTCTCTCTCTCTCTCTCTCTCTCTCGTCGTCTCTGAGAGAACACGCGTGTGCGTTCCCACGCAAGCCACACCACGGGCACAGCGGAGGCCCGATAAGGGTGATCTCCGGTCAAAAAGTCCCTCATCTTGACTGTCGCTGACCTCACGCTCGAACCCCCCCCCCCCTGCTGAACTCTGATAACAATTCAATCAGTCGCTGGTTTGATTCACACACGTGCATCGCCTTCGTTTTGCAATCGGCCGCTTCGCGGTGAACGCGCGAACATGCTAGGCTAACGGGGCTAACCTAGCTTAACGACGACGAAAACGTGCCTGAAACGGGTCCAGATCGCGTGGCGTCCAGAGCGAGCGGGGGAGCTGGATGGACCTCCTCCTCCACCTCCTCTCCCGGAGGCCCAGCGGCGGGGCAGGGTCGCTCGGCGCTCCGTTTGTGTTTTGCCTGAGTGGTTGTCACGGCGATCTGCAGCAGGCGATGATGATGATGATGATGATGAGCTGCCTCCCTGTGATCTGTCTCATCGCAGATGGTAACCACAAAAACACAGGGAAAAAAAAAGGCTTGGCATTGTTGCATGTTTTTTTTTCTCCCTCCCCTCCGTTGGAAGACGAAATGCAACACGCCGCGCGCCCCGCCCGCTGGCCGGCACTCTGTCGAGATCACAATTAGTTTGGTTTTTTTGTTTTATGGCCAATGCAACTGCGTCAGAAACGCACACGCACGCACACTCTCGCATACACACTCTTTTTGCTCCCCTGAGGGTGTGTGCGTGTGTGCGTGTGTGTGTGTGCGTGCGTGTGCGTGTGTGCGCGTGTGCGTGTGTTTGTGTTTGTGCTGGTTAGTATATGCGCGATGATTTATGTATGCGATGGACACTGAACTGTGATCTAACGCTCTCTCTCTCTCTCTCTGTCTCTCTCTCTCTCTCTCGCCCTCCACCCCCCCACCCCCACCCTCCACAGTGCTGCAGCAGCAGGCTGTCCACAGCCCTCTGGAGCAGCAGAAGCAGGGAGGAGGTGGAGCCGGAGGCGGCGGTGCGGGAGCAGGAGGTGGAGGTCGTACGGGCGGAGGCCCCATCCCCTGTCAGAACTGTGGCAAGCCGTGCAAGGGGGAGGTCCTGCGCGTGCAGAACAAACACTTCCACATCAAGTGCTTCGTCTGTAAAGGTACCACCACCATCACCCCCCCCCCTCCCCCCTACACAGGGGACGCCCTCCTCCTCCTCCTCCTCAGCCCGGTAGCGGTTAGGGTCGCTTGGTTTGACCCCCCGGGCCGAAAGGGTTCCGGGTTCGAGCCCCCTCGGTCCCGAGTCCACCCGTGGGCCATCACTGAGCTCCTCGCCGTCAGTAGCTTTGGATTAAAGCGTTGGCCTGACTTCACAGTGCAAGAGTTGATGTTTGTCAGATAAATATCTTCTGTGTGTGTGTGTGTGTGTGTGTGTGAGCTGTGAGGGTCACAGGCTACGGACATCTGGTGGACAGGTGGAGAACGCAGAACTATAAAGCATAAATAACACAGGGCGACGACGAAGACAAAGCCTTTCAAATACCAAGGATGTGTTGTCGGTGTCGCTCAGAATGACGTTTTTAAATGAGTTACTCCTTGCGGTTTTGTCCTTGAAAATTACTTTGGAGTGTGGGTGTGTGTGTGGTCTGTGTGTGTGTGTGTGTGTGAGATGAGTGGATGCCAGTGTCAGATTTTTATGGGCTGAGCATGTTGCACATGCATGTGGGTGTGAGGGTGTGTGTGTGTGTGCGCGCGTGTGTCTCACCACTAGCCTCGTGTTCGTCTCAGCCGCCGCTGTTGTTGTTGATCAACACGGCCTGCGGTTACTAGGCAACCGGTGAGGTCGCTCCACAATGTCGCACAGCTTCCCCCCCACCCCAGAATTTATTGCGTTTCTTCTTACATCAGAAATGCAGCACCACCACAAGCCACACACACACACACACAGTAACACACACACACACACACACACACACACACACTGTCAGCCCCACCCCTGTCAGTCAACAGGTTCCCTGGTATATTCATGTTTATCTATATCTATATATATATATATATATATATATATATATATATATATATATATATATATATATATATATATATTCATGTTTATCTATATCTATATCTATACATTCATGTTTATCTAGATCACTCAGCCGTCCTCATCACAGCAGAGGGGCTGGATGAGGACGGCCCTGCTACACAGCACAGACAATAGGGTGTCTTCATTCATTCATTCAGAGCAAACACACGTGCCTCGCCTGCTTCCTTTCCACGTGAACGCTGACAGGTCGCGCTGCACCCAGAAACACACTGGAAAACACTTTTATCGAGTGAGGCGCCGGCAGGTTTTTTTTTTTTTTTTTTGCGTGCAAAGAAACGCCAAGGCATCCAAAGGAAGTGTTATAAATACCATGTGGTGCCTCAGTCAGACGACACCCCTACACACGCATACACACACACACACACACAGACACACATACATACATACACACATACACATACACACACACATACACACACACACACATACATTCATACACACACACACACACACACACATACACCTCACACACACAAACACGTGCACACACACACACATACAGAACAAACACACACACACATACAGACACAAACACACACAGACACACACACACACATACACACACACACACATACACACACACACATACATTCATACACACACACACACACACATACACCTCACACACACAAACACGTGCACACACACACACATACAGAACAAACACACACAAACACATACAGACACAAACACACACAGACACACATACACACACACACACAGAAACATACACACACACACACATACACAAACACACACACAGACATACATACACACACACACACACACACACACACATACATTCATACACACAGAGACACACACACATACACATACACACACAGACACAGATACACATACATACACACACACATACACAGACACACACACATACATACACACACACACGCACACACACTTACACCCAAACATGCATGAACACACACACACGCACACACTAACACGCATGAACACAGCGCACACTCCTGAGCAGGCAGTTTACAGGTTCTAAAAAAGATTCCATAGGTCAGGTGGGTGTGTCCACATTCCACGTCCTAACATCCATGTGGACTCTGCCGGCGCTGCCTTCATAGTGCCGCTGTCTTACAGAGCGTGTCGGCCCAGTCTGTACTCTGTAGTACTGTTTAAATACAACACTGTTAATGTTTAAACATGTCCCCCACCCTCCTCATGCTAGATGGGTTAGCCCTCTTATACAAGACATCTTGGTTTTTTTCCATACATGAGCTATATATATACATATTTGTCATTGTAATAAAGAGCGATACAGCCAAGATAGTCGTGCATTGGCGTCTATATACACACAGACACAAACGCGCAGAAGGAAATGTGGTGCCCTCTAATCAAGCCATTCAGGAGCTGTCAAACGGCAACCCGATTCACGCGTTCGGATTGTGGACGGACTGGAATGTCCGGATAGGCGTGGGGGATAAAATAAATAATTTGCCCGTTGGAGATTACGTTTGTGACACATCAGTGTTTAGTTTTTTAGCAGAGGCCACACTTTTTTGTTTTGTGTGGCTGTACGTGCAGTACGCGCAAAAACACTCGACACACGCACACGCACACATGCACACACACACACACACACACAGTGTATTCAGATGGCATCCCCGTCTAGTTAGCGCCTCGCTATCGAAGTCGCTTTCCCAGTTGAGCTCGAAAAAAATAAATCACGCACCTCATGTGTCCGGATTAGTGTCAGTTAGTGTCAGTTACAGCTAGCCTTGGCGCTAGCCAGCATATTAATAGCCTTAGCACTTTGCTAACCATTTGTGATCAGCGGGGATAGTGAAAAGGGGGATCAAATTAGCATTTATTGGCGGATTAACAGGAGCGACAGCCTAATTAGCCAGGCTAAATTAGGCCTAAACACTAACTAATAATATCTCTTCAAGGGCAAACAAATTGACAAGCAATCGGGCCAAGGAAGACATGTTCCTGTCTGTGTAGGGCCTGATTTCCATTATCCAAATCTAGACATGGACGGACATCTTCTGGTTGTCATCTGGTTTGACCCGCTCACAGTTTGACACGTCAATATTTTGGCCATCAAAGGAGAAATTTCTGAAACCATTTGGAAGTGTCGTGTTGCTTGACGTGCTCGAAGGGTTGCCAGATTGGAGCACTTAGCGCCGATGCGATGCGTCCGGTAGGAACTCTGCCAGCAACGCTAATCGCTGTTTTCGCATCGGCGGCTTTCCGCGCGCCGCCGCCGCGTCGCCATGGAAGCGCGTTTTTGTTTCCAGCCGCAGAAACACGCGCAGTAGCGCACGCACGCACACACACACACACACACACACACACACACACACACACACACACACACACACACACGCACACACACACACACACACACACACACACACACACACGCGCACGCACACACGCACACGCCGTGCGTCTACCTGCCTCTGTCCGGACGCAGCGTCAAGCTAGCCAAGTTAGCCGCAAGTCTTGCCACATGGTTATTAGCGCGCTTTTCATTGCATCACCCCAATAGCATTTTTAGCATAACAAGGGAATACTTGGCTGCCAGTAACAAAAAAAAAAAAAAAACAAGAGTCCAAAACACAAAACCCCCAGGACACACCCTGGCTGTGGAAGTGTTGTCAGCGCACAGCGATGCTTGCAGAGTTTGCCTTCACAATGAGCGGTTCTGTTCTGCCTTGCTGCTACAATAATACTCGTCCCTGTGGGAATCATCCATCACCCCCGTATATAGCAACGTGATGACTCACGCAGCGGACTCACTCGCAGACGTAGCTTGAAGCAGTTTTTTTTTCTTCTGGAAATCATTGTATGGGGTGGTAAACATTGTCCATGTGCCACATTTTCATCCAAATGTATGCAAATGTTACTTTCATCTGCACTTTGTCCATTTATAACAACTCCATGTGTGAGTTGTAAAAACAATACCAATTCAGCGCCCCCTACCCAACAGAATAACACCACCAACTGCCATTTTGCATCCTCAGTCACCCGTGCCATTGTTGACCACTATCACTAACCTGGGCTAAAATGGCATCCTTCCTGGAAGTGGTCTCATTAAGAGCAACACACACACACACACACACACACACACACACACACACACACACACCCTTCACACACCTCTCTTGAGGGGGAGAGGGTGGGAGAGAGTGGGAGAAAGGGAGAGAGAGGCAGGGGTTGATAACAGCTGGTTGCAATGTTCTTAGCAGGGTGTTGTCGGTTGGACCTTCTTGGAAACGGTCTTGAGCACGACGTGATTGCACGTGTCGTCTGTGTGTGTGTGTGTGTGTGTGTGTGTGTGTGTGTGTGTGTGTGCCTTGCATCTGCCATTCAGATAAAGGTGACCTCACGAGCACTCATATTGGTGTGAGAGTGCACGTGGAGAGAGAACATGCACATGTGTGTGTGTGTGTGTGTGTGTGTGTGTGTGTCTGTGTGTGTGTGTGTTTGAGTTGCACTCTGGTGCTATTGACGAGATGCACCCAATGCCGTGCCAGACACACAGCCATGCCACCCCACTACGCTCACTAGCCAGTCGCTTATTAGTTATAGTTTATCCACTTTTTTAGTTTGAGCTCACTATACTCTCACTATACTCATCACTATTAGCTTACGAGATGCATGCATAATGGTTAATCCGTTATCGTAGCTTTAGCGTCCTATACTGACTGGCTGTTATCTTACTCGGTGTTGGCCCGTCAGTTAGCCATTGTTTTAGCATTAGGAGGCGCAGGTTGTCTCCCAGGGGAGAACTCTTCCTCTTGTCAGACGCTCGGATGCTCTGGGGTTTCTCAAGGCCGAGCCCTCAGCTTTACAAATCGATGGCGGTGGGCGTGCAGCTACTCAAGGTCATAGCAACAGCACACACAGACCGATACACAGAGACACACACAGACACACACACACACACACACACGCATGCACGCACGCACGCACGCACGTACGCACGCACGCACACACACACACACACACACACAGAAACACACACATTTATACAAAAGAGATACACACATACATACACAAATAGGCACACACAAGGAGATACACACAAAGATACACAGACGCGCACACACACACACACACAAACACAGTCCTTGAAAAAGTTGACATCACACACTCATTAAAACAGGAGTGTTCGACCTCAATTGTGACACATCGACGCGCAAGGTTATACACTTATGTTACTGAGCCCACGTCACTTGTGTGTGTGTCTTTCATACCCCATACACACACACACACACACACACACACACACACGCGCAATAATGTCTGTTAAGTAGATCTCTTGGGGATGAACATACAAGGGGCCTATTCACAGTATTGGAGATCTGACTCTCTTCCTTTCTCTCTAATGTACATCTTGTACAATGTGCGCATACGCACACACACACACACACACACACACACACACACACACACACACACACACACAGAGCAGGAAGGCTGAAGTTGTTCTTAATCTTCTAATTTTAATACCTACTGGCAGCGTTGGCAGAATGACACCAAATGGAATTGTATTAAGTGTAGAATTCGATGACTTCCTCTGGTTCAGTTGATAGCGCATGGCGTTAACACCAACTGCTAGGGTTAGCAGTTTGATTCCCACAGCACTCAGGACCAATACAGCACTTGGCAATTAACTGAATCTGAATCTAGAATGTGTTGCTTCTTCTGATGCATTCCTTTTGTCGACGCGTGTGTGAGAAACCTTTTGAACACACGCACATGCACACGCACATGCACATTCCTCCGATGCATTGCCAGCCTGTATCTCATTCTTCGTGTCCTGGGCCACATTTGTCCATAATCACGTCAGGTCCTGGGTTGGTGCCCAACCCCCCCCCCCCACAAATACCAGCGAACGTGAAGGTCCATCTGTCAAATATGCCACGGTGAAGAGAAGCAGAACTCCATCAGAATCTCAGGCTGATTCCCCCGTGTGTTTCCAGACGTGAATCCTAATTGGTCACAGGAGGCGAAGTCTTAAACATCTCGTTTCCCCCCAGCAGTTGGAAATTCCTCTGTGTGTTTTGCGTCACCCCTGCGTGGTGCCCGTTCAAAGCGGGCCTGTTTTTCGGAGCGGGTCGGGCACTGGGCGTCCGGTACCGCTGCTCCCTGCTTTTCTCCAGGTCGACTCCACCAAACAGCCCCCCCACACAACGGACGGGGCTGTGGAGGAAACCGAAGGAGAGACAGACAGACGAACACACACACCCGCACAGACGCGTCGATTCACACCAGATAATCCACCGGCTGCTGTCATTGCGCTTGCAGTTCACCGCCAGCTATCTGGGGAACCAGGCTGTGCAGCGAGTTTGGGACCAGCTATTCCCAGGACGCGGCTTTTCCGGGCAACAAAGTAATTCGTGGTGAACGTTGTTGCGTCGCTGATGTTTGAAGTGCGATGGAGCGACGGAGTCCCAGGTGGGCGTTACAGTCAATAGGGGTCCCCTCTCGGTGTTACAGTCAATAGGGGTCCCCTCTCGGTGTTACAGTCAATAGGGGTCCCCTCTCGGTATTACAGTCAATAGGGGTCCCCTCTCGGTGTTACAGTCAATAAGGGTCCCCTCTCGGTGTTACAGTCAATATGGGTCCCCTCTTGGTGTTACAGTCATTAGGGGTCCTCTCTCTGTGTTACATTCAATATGGGTCCCCTCCCGGTGTTACAGTCAATAGGGGTCCCCTCTCGGTGTTACATTCAATATGGGTCCCCTCTCGGTGTTACAGTCAATAGGGGTCCCCTCTTGGGGTTACAGTCAATAGGGGTCCCCTCTCGGTGTTACAGTCAATAGGGGTTCCGTTTGGTGTTACAGTCAATAGGGGTCCCCTCTCGGTGTTACAGTCAATAGGGGTCCCCTCTCGGTGATACAGTCAATAGGGGTCCCCTCTCGGTGATACAGTCAATAGGGGTCCCCTCTCGGTGTTACAGTCAATAGGGGTCCCCCTCTCGGTGTTACAGTCAATAGGGGTCCCCTCTCGGTGTCACAGTCAATAGGGGTCCCCTCGCGATGCACCCCGCGGTGTGTGCTTCTGGCAGCGGTATCGCACTGCTAATAAACGTGTCCAGTAGATCTCAAGAGCTTGCACTCGACAATGCACTTCGTTAAGTCCTCAGCGACGCGCTCGCCAAGAAAGACAGAAAGACTCCTCTAATTATAGTTGGATGTGAGCGAAGGAGAAACTGCGAGAGGCAGCCTCTGCCTTTCGCAGCCGGATCTGTTACCTATACCCAACCTGATCCTTCCAGGGACACAGATAATTGGACATGATGGGGATAATGCTCTCTGGGATTAAAGGCAGCGTGTTTAGGTCTGTAAGTCTGTCCGCCCCTCTTAAGATCTACCTTGCCTGCAGCTTGTGATCGGCCGTGTAGAATTCCTTCTAATTTGGGTCGTTACAGTGAAACAGCCAGGGGAAAATGAGGGGGGTCCGTGTTTCAACACAACCGTGTTTCAACACACAACTAGTGTTAACTGGATTGGAAGGGACAAGGTCCGAGCGCTCGTCGTCCTTCGACAAGTCCGGAGTTCACGTTTCCAGACCAACCGAAGGGTTTTCGTGAAACCCCCTTCTCCTCCTGCTATCGCCTTGGGGGCGTTTGTTCCCGCATTCAATTCATGTATTCATATTGTGGTCTGACATGCTGGCATGCCGGGCATGTAAGTACGAGACCGTGGTTTGTTCTAGAAAGAAAAGCAGGAAGTATCACTGGCTGAAGGGGGTCTTTGTTTTTGGTGGTATTTTTTGACAGTTAACTCTTAAGTATTTCCCTGGGCTTCCTCTCCATGTTTTTTTTAAGCATTATTAGTGTCCTTAAGGGAAGGCGAACCTTCGCAGCCCTCAGCCATTGTCTGCAATCGCGCTTCAAAGCTAGCATGATGGATCGCCCCGATCTCAGCCTTAACAGAAAGTTTCCATGTGCACAAGTAAACAATAACCCACACACACACACACTCTCACACACACACACACACACACACACACACACACACACACACACACACACACACACACACACCCTGTCGTTGTCATGGAGACAGCATGCTTCCATGATGATTAAGTCGCCTTCTTACCAGCCAGTTTGACTGTGTTTACCTTTGCACGTGTGTGTGTGTGTGTGTGTGTGTGTATTGTATGCATTTTTTGTGTGTCAGTGTGTGTGAGTTTTAGAGCGAGCAGTCGACTCGAGTGAGCGAGCGAGCATGCAATCGTATGAGCGAGTGAGCAAAACAAGCGATTGATAAAGTGAGTGAACGATGTT
>JAXIVH010000414.1:74115-105313 GCA_036785325.1 Urophycis tenuis
CTATTATCACCACAGTTTGGGACGAAGAAATAAAAGGAATTGGCCTGTAATCACTGCCATTATCACAATATCACAGAGGAAGTGCATGCACACACACACACACACACAGACACATACAATCAACATCCCCATGCAACCAAAAGGCAGATGCATAGGTTACGCTTTCTCTCCTCTCTCTCCCTCTCTCTCTCTCTCTCTCCCCTTTATCCCTCTCCCCTCTCCCGTCTCTCGCCCGCCCGGTCAGCAGGTCTTTGCGCGACAACACATCCATCACCCGCTGACACCTTGCCATAACCACACCAACACAGAGGTCAGCCGAAGGTGCATCCACCCACTGACAGAAAACACAACATGCCATGGATGGACGCGCTCACCGTAAATTAGCATTATTTTTTTCCAAACAAAGAGCCGCCCGTCTTGAGTCCTGAGGAGGTGTACTGAGCCGACGGACACGGAGGCAGTAATTAGACGGCTTTTGTTGGTTAAACACCCCCCCCCGGCAGCTCGTTAAGCCCCGCCCGGGGACTTTCACATGTGGGCGCCGTGCCTCTCCATTCGGTGTGATTCTAGGTGCAGGAAGATGCCTTTGAGGAGAAGCCAGAGGTCGCATGCACTGAGGAGCAGAACCACAATGGTTATGAGTGAGGAGTGTAGGAAGTAATGGCCGTTCAGGCCTTGTTATGGAAGACGCACCTGGGTGCAGTGTGTTTTTTATTTTTGTGCCCATATTGCATATTTTACTGCACAACATTTCTGGTGGGTCCCGAAAAGGCCCAAAAGCACCTTCACAAAATGGTGATGGCACAGCATAAACACGTTTGGGGAACACCCAGCCTGAAGCATTGCAGTGTTTGTTGCATAATTCAAACCACGACCACAACGTGTTCGTCATGTTATCTATAGCTGTGGCACGACAGCAGACCAACGTTGTATGTGCAAGTGATGAGCGTACAATGCGGGAATCCCCGGGGTCATGATCCCATTAGGCCGTTGTTTAAAGAGGGCTAGAGCGAGAGATGGAGCCAGAGTGGATCCACCTGTTACCCAGATGCTGGGACTTTCTAGCTGTTCCTGTAATTTCCTGTGGGGATGAAAAAAAAAAAAAAAGTGAAATCGATCTACGGTGCAACAGTTTGGATGGAGAGGTCTACACTTTGTTAGTACTCCTTGAGCTCAATGGCTTCACCCTATATCTGCTCCTCCTTAATTATATGCATCTAAAATTCCCCATGAATCCCTTTGGGTAAAACGAAAAATGCAACTGCAAAATTACTTGCGGGCGGCAGTAGCTCAGTGGATAGAAGCAGGTCGTCCACTAACTGTAGGGTCGGCGGTTTGATCCCCTTGATCCCCCCTCCTCCTCCAACTGTCTACATGTCGAACCCCACAAAATGTACTGATTGTAAGTCGCTTTGGACAAAAGCGTCTGCTAAATGCCCCCCCTTTTCCCCTTTACTTAACAGTAGAAGAACACAAAACTAGGCCCTGAACTTCCTGTCCTTTCTCTCCCAAATCAAAGGATGACCACAGCAAAGTTCAGCGCACACAAACGGATCACATGACCTCTAGTGTTTTGGCTGCGGCGGTGGCTTGCTGTGCTCTTTGATGAGATCACAGCAGGAGGTGGAGGTGGGTGGAGCTCTGACACCTGCCTCGCGGTCAACGAGGTGCTACTGACTGTTACCGATGGCAGTCCTTCCCAAGATGAAAAAACAAACAAACGCGGTTTGTCTAGCATGTTCGCTATTCAACGCCACCTGTGGCCAAAAGCCAAGTAACGTCGCCATCAGGCAGAAAAATAACTTCTGCTAAATCAGTGGAGCCATCCATGGAAACATGCTGGTAGGCGCTCATGGTATCAACCAATGGTGTGTAATCACAAATGTACTCGATTCTCAGCCTCAATCTCTTCTGTAGTGTGTCTTATTATTTCGTGATTACCAGGGGTTATGGCTTTTTTTTCCCTCAAATCAGTGGGACAATGACTTAGCTGTAGTGTAATAACACATCATTTAAAAAAAAAATGTGCACGACGGACATTTTTTCTTAGACGAAAGTAGACACGCATCCTAATTAATCCACAGAATTTCAGACAGGAGGAGAAAAAAAACTTAAAGAAAAAGCAAATACATCATAAATCACCTGTATGCACAGGTCAGAAATAAGCTGTTATGAAATGATATGAGGACCCATAGATCAGTATTTTAAAAAAAAAAACAGGAAAAAAAAAATATAACTCTAGATATCCCATAATGTCCATGATCCCATACGCCCAAAAGCCCCATATAGACGTAGCCCCGCTCTCCCTGTGGTGTTGACTGCAGTGCAACATATTTAAAGGGCCACGCTGTATTCTGGGGGACAATGGGCGTTACTTGATTCTGACAACTGAAATACAGACGCCAAGTATGGATCCCCTAGCGTATGCCACGAAAGATCACGTTCAACTGCAATACATGTCGCTTATATACCACGTCTTGCAGCTGTGCTAAATCGGTAAGACACACAAAACAACATTTAAAATACATAGACGCGGGGAAGAGGAAAGAAATAGCCTACCCGTGCTGCTCATGGTGGAAATATGTTGATCCCTCTGAACAGCAGATGTAGAATCAAAAGGTAGCCCCCACTGTTCACATCAATCACACCAAGCCAATGTGAAGCCTTACACGCATGTAACGTTGCATGGAAAGTGCCAGTCAACGAGCTCGCCGTAAGGCATTAAAACGTATCAATAGAGGAAAATGGCTGTTCTCTGTTTATCTTTTTAAAAGAGAGCAGTGCTGCTGTCTATACAGTCGAACAGCCTCCAAACAAGAGCAGGGTGGGTGTGGGCGCACATACACGTCTGCTACGCTGCTTCAGCATCCTTCGAAGCCAGGTGCTGAATAGCGCATCTGACAGATCACTGCGTATGCGACGACATGGGAGTTGTAGTTTCTGCGATTGAAAGAAGACTCAATTTGAATCCGGCGTTCATTGGTGCGATTATTATATCCGGACTACAACCGATTGCCGCGGGTCCGCGACGCAATGTAAACACTGCAGCAGATTGTAGTGTGCTGCTAGATACAACAAGAGAGCCTTTGTGGGAATGATAGATGATGTGTTTTCTTTTGTCACTCAAGGCTAATAACTGCGTGGCAGACAGTATTTAAACATAGCATATAGTTCATGTTAACAACGTTGATTCATTCATGAGACAATCATAGTACCATAACAGTAGTAGTACCATAGTACCATACCATAATAGTAGGCCTATATGGTGTATTTGTTAATTGCTTAATAGAATAACAATGTAATAAATACATAAATAAATAATATTAGTAATACAATGAAAATAATATATATGACATAATGACCATAATGAAAAATACACTATGAATATACACATTATAATATTAATAGTAATAACTATACTATAAATCATTTTTGTCAATATTTCACATTATATAATAATTATTAATGATTATGTGTACGAATTAAGAGGTTTACATCTATTACAAGCAATGTTGCTTGAGGTAGTAAAGTATGACCATGCGTCGGATGTATAGGATGATAGGATGTATGTAGTAAGCGTAGTGTTTTTCTGCCACCTGCTGGCGTAAAATGAAAATTATCTCGCTACTTGATGGCATAACTTGGGTTTATTATATGTTTTAATTGAGTCTGATATTTCCTCAACGCCAAAATAATATACGTAACGTATTTAAACTATTCCTATCACGTAAACCAACAGTATAATAACACATGCGTAGCGTACCTACGAGAGTCGACGTCATATCTCCGCGACACTCACCCATGCTTCACCCTGCACGCTGCTCAGCTCAGCCCACATCACACGGTGTAACTCCCAACCACACTGAATCTTTTTAAACATGGTCGATGAGGACAAAAACGATGAAAGCTTCGGAATAGAAGTGATCCTGCCAGACGACGGGAAGACAGGCCCACCATGTCCGCACGGTAAAGCAGTTTTTTTGCCCAAACTAGGTGTACTTTATTTACTTCGTCACCACGTCTTCAGTAGTACGTTTCCATGTTCTGACAGTGTTTGCCATGGATTGTATTTTTCTTTGACCAGGTCCCACCTTGCTCTTTGAGAAGGTGTGTGCTGGAAACAAAGCAGGCAGACGGTTTTATGCCTGCTCGGCCTGCAGAGATCGGAAAGAATGCAACTTCTTCCAATGGGAAGATGACAAGGTGGGCACCACTGGGACTCGAACCACATTCATTCCCCAGCCTTTACTCGTTTGCGTTGTAACGTGGCCTCTCGGTTGTTCTGGTCGAGGTTGATATTTAAATCGTTTTCAACTTGTGATTGGCCGGCAGGTTACCGAGGCCAGGCGCTTGGCAAGAGAGGCAGAGAATCGATCCAAAGCGCCCCCTTTTACCCAGCAGCAGTACCGTGTCCGGTAAGAACCAAAAAACCCTCGTCCTTACTAAGTGTGTACCTTACTTGCAGTCCTGTAAATGTGTGTGGTGTACCTGTAGGCATTGAGCTAGTGGCCCAACCCTCTATCTGTTCCTTACTGGTCCATACCTGCTCCCTAATGTATCTATCGATCTCGCTGTCTGCTCTGTGTGTTATTACGTTTGTCTTAGGAGTTTGCACTCGCACTAAGTTAACTTTGTTCTTAATTGAGAGCCAAGCACAACCTCTCCCCATCTTGGACCACCGTAACCCCCCCCCATCTCTCTCCTCCTCCTCCTCCTCCTCCTCCTGCTCCTCCTCCTCCTGCTCCTCCTCCTCCCAGGTTCAGGAAGGTGGCCTCCCAGGACGACAAGCTCTTCTGCAAGGACTGCCAGCTGCTGCTGCTGTCCGACGAGCACCTGGCGCACGGCGCCCACAAGGTGATCCGGGTGAACGTGTCCCAGCTCCGCCGGCCCACCGTGCTGCTGCGGCCCCTGGAGAGCAAGAAGAGCAACGCCCAGTACCTGTTCACCGACCGCAGTGCCCACTTCCTGCTGGACGCCCTCGCCACGCTGGGCTACAGGAAGCTGCTGTGTGTGGGCACGCCCAGGTGAGGCGGGGGAGGGGAGGGGAGGTGGGGGAGGAGAGGTGAGGCGGGGGAGGAGAGGTGAGGTGGGGGAGGAGAGGAGAGGTGGGGGAGGAGAGGAGAGGTGGGGGGGGAGAGAAGAGGTGGGGGAGGGGAGGAGAGAAGAGGGGGAGGAGAGGGGAGGCGGGGGAGGAGAGGGGAGGCAGGGGAGGGGACGACTATTGGAGTGTTTTAAGTGTTTTTTTTAAAGAGATTGTTTGTGAGTGGTGTTGTAGAGTGGTCAAAAGTACACCTGAAGATATTGGTGAGTTGTAATTAAGATTACAATTGTAATTCAGATTACAGTTCAATTATGACAAGTAAATGTACTGGACTGTAGTAGACCAGACTAGTAAATATATTGAGTCTGGTATCATACATTATTATAGATTATCATGCTACACCTAAACTGTCTGACCTCCGGGTCAGACAGTTTCCTGACAGACAAGCTGGATCCGTACAGAGCTGTGGCGTTGAACTCCGACCCTTCACTCTAAGTGGTCGTTGTTGTCCGACTGATGCGCCGATCAATGCGTGTCTCGCTGGCCCGTCCTCATCAGCCCGCTACCACCAAGCGCAGTCTCCCAAGACGTTTTCAATGCAAACATTTTTTTCTCCTTCTATCTATTGATCTAAAAAGGACATGTATATCCTTTAGATCAATAGAGCTAAATGAAACGTGTATTGTGACTGCATAAAATCAGGATATTTGTTCTGTGTTTTCATTTCTTTGGACAACTTGAAAAAATGTTCATTACTGTGATTTTGAACTTCAAGTTTACTAACTCATTATTGTTGTTGTTGTCCAGACTCCAGGAACTAATCAAGATGCGAAACCTGGAAGGGATCCATGAGACCATGGAGAGCCTTCTGCTGGACATCGACTTCAGGTCAGTCTGGTCCTCGCCATTGTCTACGTTTACATTCAGTCACCTACCTGCTGCTTGTGTGTGCAGCCACTTACTGATGAGGATGGCCATCAAAGCATCGAAACTGAATCGGAGCAACTGCAACATGTCTCAAAAGTGTTGCTTTGAGCATTTATCTTCAAAAAAACAACAGCCTGATTTGGGGGTTTTCTTGTATACATTTTTTATTATTTGGCGCATCAAAACAACGTCATTTCAAGTGCTGCAGGGGGGTATACAAGCCAGTAGATGAGAAGTTATTGGAGGAAATGGGTCTTCAGATGTCTTTTTGAAGACGATGAGGTCTTCTGCAGATCGTAGGGAGCCAAGATGGCTCCATCCAGGCGCCTCACGCAGCATCCCTGCCATTGCTGTCACACAAGCAGTGGGACAGGAAATCTTGGCAGTTGAAACAAAATGGACGCCGTTGTCATGAAATCGCCGCCAGTCGAGTGGCGCCACCCGCCCTGGCGAACATCACAGCGTGGCCAGTTCGCAGATCTCCACGTGATTGGCCCACGGCTGGGCGGCGCTGGCGGCAGTGCCGGCGGCGGGCTCCAGCAGGCAGACGGCCGGGTACAGCGGCTCGGTGAACTGGTGGCGCGCCCGGTCGAACACGGGCGTCATGGCGGCCGAGAAGCCCTGCAGCAGCTGCATGCTCGCCGCATCGTAGAAGTGCAGCTGGCCCTTCTCGTAGCACACCCACACGCCCACCCGGCCCACCCGCCGCCGCCGCCCCGCCGCCAGCGCCACGCTGCGGTCGTTGTGCCAGGCGGCCAGCTGGCCGTCGCGCAGCTCCACGCACCACGACTGGCGGTTGCGGCCCAGCCGGGCGCCCTTGTCCCGCCCCTTCCTCTTGAGGCAGCCGTAGGCCACGCCCACCGCCCAGCCGTCGCAGCAGCGCACGTCCACCTCCCAGTAGCTCTGGCCGGTCGCCAGGGGGGCGGAGCCCAGCGCGCAGCACAGCCGGTCGAACCGCAGCGGGTGCTCGTCAGGCGCGGGTGGCGGCGGCGCGGCGTCGTGGTTGGCGGGGGTCAGGAGGCCCAGCCCGCGCCCGCCCGCCGTCACCGAGAGGGAGGGGTGGCAGGTCTGTCTGTCAAAGGTCACGGCCGTGGAATCTGTAAAGAACCAATGCGTTGGATGCCATTTTTTTTTTTTTTTTTTGTAGCTTTCACCGCGCGTAACCTCACTCCGGACACATTAAGAACGCCATAGGACTATCGGCTATGGTCGGTTAGCTTAGCTTGGCGGTTAAACCACTAGCAGTCAACAGGATCTTTCCTGGGTTTGAATTGCCTGCCCCCTGTGATCTCAATGACTCTGTTAACAGAAGCATGGCGGCAAGAAGTAGTAATATAAACGTCTTTCAACTAAACGGCCGACCATGTTGATGGCCATGGTTTTGTGGCTACAGCTGAGGCCCGCCATCGCCCTCCTACTCCCCTTCCACTGCCCTCCTATTACCCTCCTACTGCCCTCCATCGCCCTCCTACTGCTCTCCTACTGCCCTCCTATTGCCCTCCTATTACCCTCCTACTGCCCTCCATCGCCCTCCTACTGCTCTCCTACTGCCCTCCTATTGCCCTCCTATTACCCTCCTACTGCCCTCCATCGCCCTCCTACTGCTCTCCTACTGCCCTCCTATTGCTCTCCTACTGTCCGCCATCGCCCCCCTACTGCCCTCCTACTGCTCTCCTACTGCCCTCCTACTGCCCTCCTACTGCCCGCCATCGCCCTCCTACTGCTCTCCTACTGCCCTCCCACTGTCTTCCTACTGCCCTCCTACTGTCCGCCATCGCCCCCCTACTGCCATCCTACTACCCTCCTACTGCCCGCTATCGCCTTCCTACTGCCCTCCCACTGTCTTCCTACTGCCCTCCTACTGCCATCCTACTACCCTCCTACTGCCCGCTATCGCCTTCCTACTGCCCTCCTACTGCCCGCTATCGCCCTCCTACTGCCCTCCCACTGTCTTCCTACTGCCCTCCTACTGCCATCCTACTACCCTCCTACTGCCCGCTATCGCCTTCCTACTGCCCTCCTACTGCCCGCTATCGCCCTCCTACTGCCCTCCCACTGTCTTCCTACTGCCCTCCTACTGTCCGCCATCGCCATCCTACTGCCATCCTACTGCCCCCTTCTGCCTTCCTACTGCCCCCCTACTGCCCTCCCACTGCCCTCCCACTGCCCCTCTACTGCCCCCCTACCCAGCAGCAGGGTCTTCCGGGGCAGCTGGGCCCTCAGCTCCTTGGAGACGCAGCGCAGGGCCCTCAGGAGCCTCTTGAAGCGGCTCTCGTTCAGACGGATCTTTGCCTCCGACGCGTCCGGCTTCTTGAACCTTTCAATGAGATGCAGAGGAGAGGGCTTCAGAGGTTTCAGAGGCAAGCAAAAGACCCAAGTCTGGTGGTGCTGGTGGTGCTGATGGTGTGTGTGGCGATGAGGAATAAGAGAACATACCTTTGGTTTTCAGGAGGGCCCATCTGAAAAGAGACAAGCAGGGTTATTGATGGAGACTAACACATTGGACACACTGTCTTCACTTTTGTCTCTTAAGGGCAGTGATGCGTTTTACTGTGACTCCCAGAAAGCGCGACACAGTACCATTAGATTAGATTGAATTTTAGTCATTTCCAGTATTTTTTAGATATGCGAACGAAACGTGTTCTCTGCATTTGACCCATCCTATGGTACATAGGAGCAGTGGGGCTGCTGGGTTCAGCAGCCAGGGGAGCAAGTTAGGGTTCAGTGCCTTGCTCAAGGACACTTCGAGATACGGACAGTTTGAGGAGGGGAATTGAACCGCCGACCCTACGGTTTGGTGGACGACCCCGCTCTGTCCACCCCGCTCTATCCACTGAGCCACCACCGCCGTCGCCGTTTCCGTACGTGACCTGAGCGTGTTTCCTCCGCGACACCAACCTGCGTGCCTCCGGCGCCGCCGTCCTGTCCTTCAGCGGCGGCGGCGGCGGCGGCGGCTCCTCCGGCCTCCCCGCTGCGCCGCAGCGCCCGCTGGACGGCGTCGGCGGCGCGGCCCACCTGGCCCAGGTGCTGCTCCCAGCCGCGGGTCACCTGGTCCAGCCGCTCGGCGGTGCGCCGCAGGTCCTGCTCCAGGGCGTCCGCCGTGGCGCGCTCGTCCTCCCGCAGAGCCGCGCGCATCTCCTCGTAGTGCTCGCGCACCTGCTGCTGCATCATCTCCACGCTCCCCTGCTTGACGGGGGGGGGGGGGTCAGAGGTCAGGGGTCAGAGGTCAGAGGGGGAAGTGTGCGCTTTGTGCAACCGGTGGGGGGGGTAGAGGACGGGCTGTTTCTGTTTGACTTGCTTATTTTATTAGCAGCCATGAAATGTTTCAACATCTTATGACAAATGTACTCTTTGTAGGTCGCTTTGGATAAAAGCTTCTGCCAAATGCCCCAAATGTAAATGTAAAATGTACATCACTTCCTTCCTTATGGTTGCAGGTAAACTCATATCATATTGATATGATATAATCATATTGATAGATTAGTGGCTCTACTTGGTTGTACTTGTAACAAGTAATTCCTCGGGTTTTGGGTGTTGGGGTCTTGGGTGATTTAGCCTGTCGGGGTAGCTCTGCGGCTAACAGTGAGGTGATCTCTATGGGGATAAGCTAGCGGTACTCACAGAGAGGTCGGCCTTGCGTTTCTTCAGGGACTTGATGTGGGCCTCGGCCTTGGACCGCTCCTCGTGGAGCTCCTGGGCCCGCAGAGCCAGGTGGTCCTACAGGAGGAGATTTGCTCAGTGTGTTTTATGTTAGAAAAAAAGATGGGGCAGTTATTTCTGAGAGACTTTTATCCAAAGCAGTATGCAGAGCGCACAGGTTGGGGGTGTTGCACAATGCCCTCTTTGAGTCGGATGAGATTTTGATACACTAACTTAAAACTATAATATAAAAGTATAACAATACAAAAAAGTATGATATAGTTTAGAAATGTATTGAATGGCACACTACCGGTGAAGGTGGTATGATCTTGGCCAGCTTCCGTAGCAGTTTTGGGGAGCGGGGGAAGGGCTGAACCACTTGCTCGCTGCCGGAGTCCAAAGACGAGAGGCAGAGTGTTTCTAGTTGCTGTGCCGTCATGTCGCCGGCAGAGGGCGCCACAACCCCACCTGTCGGGGACGTTTTTAAGTCCATTTCTGTGGAATGGAAAGAGAGGCGTCGATTTCGGAGCTATTTCAATGTCGGACTGTGTTGCCTTGCGGGGTTTTCGACAACCGCTGTGTGTATAAATGTACACCAACCTGCACTTGATTCTGCGGGTGTTGTTTTTGAAGAACTAACCCGTTTCTCAGGTTTACATAGATAAGGCTTGAAACACCTTTGATCAAATGGCGTTGATTTAAGTTCAAAAGCCTAAAAGCTGCATTTAATCACACACACACAGCATTGAAGTATCAAGTATCGACAAGCGTCATTTAAAGTAAACGCATTATTTCCACATCTACTCATTCAACACTTAAGTTATCCGTTAAAAATAAAACCCTCTCTGTGATTCAACCAAATACTTGACAGAACTTTTGCCGAAAAATCGAGTTGATAATTGCAACTTGCCTTGTCTCCCTGTGTGCTGCCCTTCAACATGCAGTTCCTCACACTCTGCATGTGTCTGTTTGTCTTACAATTGTGCAAGAGCATACTGTACCATGGGTGTGTTTCTGTGCTGCAAGACAAGACGTGTGCTCGGAAGTCTTAGATATTTAACAAAAAAAAAACAGCATGTGTCACGTGATCACACTATTGATTTTTTTTTTTTTTCAGACTTTGTTCAGACTTGAGTTCCAGTTCATTTGTCAGCCCAAATGATGCTAATCCCGCTGTAGCCTTCGCTGGGAGGTCTGAACGTCAATATGTGTTCAAACAGGCATGCGATGAGGAGCGAACCATTAAAAACCTTCATCGACAGGCCTCTGAACATCAGCTTTCAGATGCTTACTAGATAATGTTCCAGTATAATAATGGCTATGCAACTGTAACTGCAACTATAATATAGATGAAACCGATGTTTATGGTTTTGATGAGTTACCCATTCTAGCAAGTATTGCCACAAGTCATTCTGCGACACTTATCTGATGTGTTAATTCTTGACATCTTTCTCAATACAGATACGCCCAGTTCTACAGCAAGGATGAATTTTGCCTCTACAACATGTTCAACCACCACTTCTTCGATGGCGAGGTAGGGCCACTTTGACACTTTTTGATCTTTGACCCTTCCCTCCTCGTGAAGTTTCCACTGACCCTTTCGTCCAATCCGGTGCGCCCGCCCCGCCCCAAACCAGACGTCCATTAAGGTGCTGCGGGCGTTTCTCAAGGAGGCCGACGGAGAGAAGGTGGCGATGGTGGCCGACCCTCCATTCGGGGGACTGGTGAAGCCGCTGGCCAGCAGTTTCTCGCAGATCGCCCAGATGTGGAAGAAACTGCAGAGCCCTGGTTAGATCCAAAATGTCTTCTCATTCAGCCATTTCATTTTTTTAGTACCGTTTATCCTCAACGTAATTCTTCCTTCTCCACTGCGTCAGGATTTTATAGGGATATGAAATAATTGGTCTGGGTTTTTATTTTGTTTTTGTAGTGTTTTCATTTTAGATTTTTTTTTATTGGAGTAAAATGTATTTAAATATCTTTTGTGTGTGCGTGTGTGTGTGTGTGTGTGTGTGTGTGTGTGTGTGTGTGTGCGCATATCCAGACAGCACCACCGCGGCGGACCTGCCCATGGTCTGGACCTTCCCCTACTTCTTCGAGCCACGGATCCTGGAGTGCCTGCCATCCCTGGTCATGCTGGACTACCAGGTAACCCCCCCCCCCCCCGACCGACCCACCGACCGGGTCACGTGACCGCGGCGCCGCCGAGACAAGCGCAGGCCGCGCCCGTGTAGTGAAGTAACCGCGTGGGGGCCGCCTCTGCCTGCTGCAGGTGGACTACGACAACCACCCCATGTACAAGCAGGGCAAGACGGGCCGCAAGCAGACCCCCGTCAGGCTGTTCACCAACATCGCCCCCAGAGACGTGGCGCTGCCCAAGGAGGAGGGCTACAGGTAAGCTCTCCTGAAGGGGGCCGAGGGGCGGGGCTTCTGTTTTAACCCCCGAGGTCGACGCTGAAGCACACCGCGTTGTACTTTCACCGCATGTTGATGATGTCGTAATAATAATACCGTGAAGCCTTGGTACTCTCGTTTAATTTGTTCCAAAAGGCTGGACAAGGTGGGAATTGTTTGAAAAACTATTGAAACTATTGTTCCCGTAAGAATGAAATGTAAAATGGATTTGTCTGTTCCAGAGCCCCGGATAATTGCGTATTTAGACCTTCACACACAGTATTTCATGTATCAAATTGTACATTTAACCTAGATAGACAGTAATAAAATAAGAAAATAACAATAACATCATCATTATCTCTCTTTTTTTTTTGCTACAAAGCAAAGTCATATCAGACACGCATCCCGTGTTCATATAAGATTCAAGATTCAAAATTCTTTATTGATCCCTGGGGGAAATTCAAGGTCCAAGCAGCTCCAGTAGACTTACAAAAAAAATAAAAGTAAGAAATATGTAATAAGTAAAGGCAAGGTCCACATTTATGTGCTGTAGGTTCCATTGATTCTAAGGTCCTTTGATTCTTTTGATTCCATTGATTCTTCATGTTTTGAGATGAGATTTCGTTCTTCAACTC
Source organism: Urophycis tenuis (assembly GCA_036785325.1). NCBI lineage: Eukaryota > Metazoa > Chordata > Actinopteri > Gadiformes > Phycidae > Urophycis > Urophycis tenuis. The sequence goes on from JAXIVH010000414.1 coordinate 86,752, forward strand.
GATCGTTGTCCGCACTGTGCTACTGTCTCTGAGCTCCAGCACTGCCTTCCTTCTCTGGAGGCGTGACGGAGGGCTTAGTTACACAGTACATGTATGTTAAGAGGCACAGAATAGCACATACTGATGCACAGAACAAAGACCGTTCCCGCGTGACTCTCCTCCGTCCATACTGATGCTCTGTGCTCCGGCCGTCTCGCTCCTCCTGTCTCATGTCTCTGATGGTCTCTCTCCCTCTCTCTCTCTCTCCCCACCAGGCTGTGCTCTAAATGTGACCGCTACGTGTGTTCCCAGAACAAGCACTGCGTCAAATGCAACGTGTGTCCGTCCAAGGTGCAGTAGTAGCTGCAGCAGCAGCAGCAGCAGCGTCCTCACTCAGACCACATGGTTACATGGATGTAAGACCCAGTGTGGGGGGTGGCAGCCTCTGACCAATCTGTCTGTCCTCTCTGTCTCCGCAGGACGGCCGTGAATGGAAGCACTGCGCGGCGTGTGAGAAGTGTGTGAAGCCATGTGAGTGTTGAAAAAGGCCATAGGACCTGGGAACATTTTGGACATAGGACCTCATTTCCTAGTTAGCCTGTGGTGTTATTTATCATTGGAGATGTTTTTCAACACATTTCATTCAGTTTGTCTAGCTGCAGAGTTCGCTGGTGCTAGGCTAGCGCAAGTCAACGGTTTCGGCGAAAAAACCTCGTTGCATTTTGAGGGACTTGCGTCTCAGCAGCAGCGTTATACTTCCTGGTAGTAGGCTACAGCAGCAGCGGACTGATATTACCTAGGCTAACGGCAGAAACTAGTCCCTCAAAATGCGATGATTCATGCGACGCGAGATTAGTTTTATTTCTAACGTTATTCTATCAACACAGACATTTCCATTGATAGTCTGGCATTATAATTTATTTGCCTCGGGTGTACTGTGGAGTGGGCAAGACTGTTTTTATTAACAGGCTAGCAGAAACCATTGACTTGCGCTAGCCTAGCACCAACTGTGAACTACCCCTTTAAGGAAGAAAAAAAAAAAAGGAATTTCTCGATAAGAACGGACACATTGGTCCATTGTTTTAACCCCTTGTTGCCCTCCTCCCCCCACCCCACCGGCCAGCATGGAAGCACTGCCAGACGTGCGGGCGCTGCGCCCTGCCGGACCACCCCTGCGCCACGGACACGGGCGTCGCCGCCGGCTGCTTCAACTGCGGCAGCCTGGAGCACAAGCGCCGGTCCTGCCCCCAGAAGGACGGCCGCCGCTTTAAGACGTAGGTCGCCGCCCCCTCGCTCCTCGCTCGCCCCTCGCTCGCCCCGTTATGGGAGGTCCACGTCAGGGCGACTCGAAAGAATGGACGGTTGTAAAAACTGAGCCGGGAACGCGATGCCGCTGCAGTGAGCAGCAGCGCGCGGGTTCTGACGTTTTCGTTGACCCGATTGATGAGTTGGCGGTTGTGGTTGAGCTTGGCGTGGCTGAACTTTGTCCTTTGGGTCGACAGTTACAGGCACTCGGGAGGCTTTTTGTCACCAGCGTCTGTTCCCTAACCAACCGCGTCCCATTTCGGTTATTAGGGAACGCATCACCGGCCAGCTGTACCGCGCCAACCAGACGGATTTGTAACCTCTTCTCGCTTTTGTCGTGTGTGTGTGTGTGTGTGTGTCTGTGTCTGTGTGTGTGTGTGTGCGTGTGTGTGTGTGCGCCTGTGTGTGTGGTTGTTAGGAGCGGGGGCAAGCCAGGAAAGAACAACAACAAGAAGAAGAAGCCGGGTCAGCCGGCCGGCTTCAAGCACAAGGCCAGTCACAGGTCGGGGGCCGCACGGCGCACCAGAAAGGGCGTGGCCGCCACCGCCACCAAGAAGAAATGACCCCGCTAGCCACGCCTTGTATGTGTTATGTTATGTATAACGTGTGTCTGTCCCCTCGACGATCCCAGGACCTTTATGACCGGCCGGTCTCCTCCGGTTGGCTGAAATTGTGTGTCAGAGCCTCGCGTTGCCTGTGACACATCACATGGCAGTGTGAAGTGTTTGGTGATGTCCACATACATTTTGAAACGACATGGAATTGGGTCTCCCATGTGATTCACGGTGTTGACTCCGGTTGTTTATAAGACGAGAGGTCAGACTGCATTCGTGGTGTTTCCGTGCACCTGAATGTGTGTGTGTGTGTGTGTTTGTGGATGTGTGCTGCCATTGATATTTTTATTAAGAAACTGTAAAATATCATTCAAAATTTCTAATTACCAGAGGTGTATATGTATTTGCATGTATCTGCATCCTTTTTTTTTTCCAAAAAAAAGATTAAAAGCCCTGGCTCTATAACCAACACCGTTTTTTTTTTTTTAAACCGTTGATGATGTAGCACTCCTATTGAATATGAATTGTATTGGTGTCTTTTTTTTTTAGCATTATCGATTAGCTTTGTAAATCGTTTAAGTCATGTCGGCTGAGGCCCTGTTTACAAAAAGGGAAGACGCAGATATTTCCTTGCCGTTTGGCCTCTCATTTACACGAAAACCCTGTTTTTATCACAGAAAACGATTATTTCTAAAAACTTAAGCCAAAGTGGAGATTTCTGAAAACGCCAGTTATGTGTTGCTGTGTCAACTTGGAGAAACAGGGTTTTAGGTTCTCAAACGTCACGTTATGCACCAGGAAATGCTTAACGTCATGCGAGTGCCCTGTGTTTACAGTTTGTTTGGCTATTTATGCAGGTTGATGTAAATGACAACCTTTTTGAAAACGATGTTGTGTGCACAATGTTACCATTGAAAACGGAGGGCGGGAAATATTAGTTTCTCTAAATACCCTACCCTATGTGTAAATGTGGCCTGAGACAGAAATGCTCTGCTCCAGGGGGCCCCCTGCTGTCTAAAACCCGCCATTGCAAGCCATATGTTTCGTGACCTTTTGAAAATGAACGTGACAAGACATGATACATTACGATAACACATTTATGCTCAAGTGTATTTATATAACTTTCAATATCCTGTAAGTAGCACAAACCTTCATAATCGTTACTTATGGGGGGTACCAGACAACCAGAGTCCTTTGAAGGCCTGCGGAGGGGTGGAGATGCTAAACCCACTATGAATCTCTCTAATCGCTCTAATGACCGTCTCTGCCATAGCGTTCTCCCTGATGAATCTTCACAATTTTGTATGTAAACTCGGACCCAAAAGGGAGGGTTGTGGATGGACGTCAGTGATGGACGTAATGGACCGGATGCAGAAGAGGACAAACTTGATAAGACGGCCGACCAGTGAACTACACACACACACACACGCACACTCAAACCCCACTAGGATATTCACGCGCCGCGTGCTGCGACTCAAACGCACTCACGCGTTCAAGCGCTCCGTCTGGGCTTTCATCTGCAGGCGCGTCGCGGAGCACGCGCTCATTGATGGGGATGGAACTCATTGAGGCGCCATTTGTGTTTTCATCACAGGTGCCTCTGTGAGGGGGTAATCAAAGGAGAGGACCCCATTGAAGTGGAAGAACTGTTCTATCACCCCTTACACACGCTTTGACAGACCGAGAGAGAGAGACAGACAGACAGAGAGAGAGAGAGGGAGGGATTGAATTATTCGGCCGCATTCCCGGCCGCCTGTTTGTGGTTCAGAAGTGTTGGATCTCGCGGAGCGTTTGCTGACCTTTGATATATTTATATGTATAGAGAGCGATATACAGAGATTGGCGGAGAAAGGGATGATGTGGGGGGGGGGGGGGGGGGGTTGAAGAGTTAAAAATACAAAGCCTTCCTGTGAACCCAACTGATGGCTCCTTACTCAAGCCACACATACACACACGCACAAACACACAAACACACCCATTGGGAGAGCCACAATCATCACACTTCAACCACAACATACACGCAACAACAACAACTCACGTACACATACACCTCACCTTTACCTTTCCATATTCCCTCTCTGGGAGCTCCAGCCTGTGTACCAGCAGCTCTGCCTTGCCCCTGGGCCTTCCCTCTGTGGGATTCTGCCCAGCAACCCCTGGGCTGGTGGCTGAAAGCTGTCCATAACATGTACCGCTATATAAAATAAGATGTAAAATAACAACATCCATTCGAACCAGGGATGACATTATTATTATTATTATTATTATTGAGTTTTGGGGGATTGATTTATCTCCTGGTGATTGTTGACCTCTGTTGACCTTTGCCCTTGTCTCTGGTGTGCATCTCCTGTGACAAGGTTGCCAGGTGAAAGTTTCCCCTCCCCCCCCTTCCCATGTGACAAAACCAAACATGTGTGTGTGTGTGGTAAACATCCCTCAGTCTCTAAGAGAGAGAGAGATAAATACAGAAATACAGTCCCAGTGTGCAGACACTCCCTTGGCATAGTCTGTCCAGTCTCCAAGAGGCCAGTTTATGTGCGTGTGTGCGTGTGTGTGTGTGTGTGTGTGTGTCCGTGTGTGTGTGTGTGTGCGTGCGCTGGACTTTACCAGGAACGACAAAGTCCCCATCATGACCGAGAGGGAGCAATTATACTTATCCTCCCGCCTTCCTCTCCCTCCTCCCTCTCTCTCTCTCTCTCTCTCTCCCTCTTTCATATCCCTCTTTCTTTTCCTTTCTCTCTCTGTCTTCCTATCTCCCCGAGACGAATACAGTGCTCGAGGATTGTGGCCAGAACATTTAGGAAAACAAAGTTAGAAAATCTTCCAACACAAAACAGAGTGAGAAAACATCTCAGAAGAATTGGGAAAAGGAGTTTTCTTTTGGGCATCCCTGTGTGTGCGTGTGCGTGTGTGTGTGTGTGTGTGTGTGTGTGTGTGTGTGTGTGTGTGTGTTTTTGGAACAGTGAAGTTCGGTCGTCATGGGGTGAGTACCAAATTACGATGGGTGTCCAATCTAGCGTGCGGTTTCTCTGTGTGTGCGTGTGTGCGTGTGCGTGTGTGTGTGTGTGTGTGTGTGTGTGTGTGTGCGTGCGAGTGCGTGTGTGTTGAACTCCTGAATCCACAAAGATTCATTGGCTGCAATAACGTGTGAGCGCCTCAACAGTGTCGCTTGGCACCGCGCAGCCTCACCGCCGTCACATCTGGACGACTTGGCTGCGCGCAGTAATGCGGCCGTAATACATTTTGCGCATCACGGAACAATCTTTGAGCGTAATTATTCCTGAAAGTAAACCGTTTAGCCAACTCTACTGCTGAAAGACGAGTGGCAACCAAATGCAACAACAAAAAAAACAACTAATAATATACATGGCTGATGTTGAAGCTCTGCCTGTCCCGAAACCGCAACGAAATCCCCCTCCATGAATGACAACTTCACTTGCGTCTCTAAAGACTTTGCCCGTCGCTTGTGATCATACACACACACGCCGTGTTCGGGACTGTGTGTGTGTGTGTGTGTGTGTGTGTGTGTGTGTGTGTGTGTGTGTGTGTGTGTGTGTGTGTGTGTGCGTGCGTGCGTGTGCGCGTGCGTGTCGTGGGCCCAGCCGGTGGCTGCTCACCCTCCTCTCTTTCATGTCTCAGCCCATGTGACCATAGAGACCAACGTAAATAAACAGAGGGTGCTGGTGCTGCTGCTGCTAGTGCTGCTGCTTCTAAAAAAAACACACACACACATACTCACTCGCTGGGTGGGTGCCGTCAAACTCACCATAGAGTTGAACCTCAGCAGCCGAAGTAGCGGGACTCGGACCGTTCGGGTGGGAACAAATAAAGTGTGCTGATAGCCTACTACTGGAACGACAGACAGTCCGAGCTCAGGCAGGGGGTCGTTTCGAAAGCGTCGGACATCCTCACCTTTGACCCCGACCGCCAGTGGACCGTTTCCGACGTGAAGTAAGATGGAGACTTTGCGCTGGTGCGATTTGGCGGGTACGTTTTTATTTATTTATTTATTTTAAGATACGGCAATGCCATATTCATTAGCGGATTTTTTTTTATTTTTAATATTTTTGCTCAATGTCCAGTGTTCTGCTTGCTTGTGTGTGTGTGTGTGTGTGTGTGTGTGTGTGTGTGTGTGTGTGTGTGTGTGTGTGTGTGTGTGTGTGTGTGTGTGTGTGTGTGTGTGTTGCTTTTATAACATTTAATTTGGTAGCCACCTTCTGAGACTTGGTGGTCATTCATGGCAAGTGGGACACTGATGTGTTATGGCCATTGGTAAGATAGCTAGCCCACTCACTACCACCATCACCACCACCACCACCATCACCACACACTGCAGGCTATGATGGTGTTTTTCCTCCCAAGAGAAGAGTAAGGGGAGAATTCTTCAAATGTTTTGCTTATCTACTGCAATGTTCTTCTCCTTATCACTGAAGCCAAGGCGACGGCTAGCATGAAGGAGACGGATTAGCCAGGCTAACCTGTCATGTTTGTGTTGCACTTGACTATGTAAGGACGTCTCAGGGCTGTTCCTCGTTCAGCACAAGGACACGACAATTCGGCTCTCTTGAATAGTAGATGTTACGTTTTTGGCTTTTAGGGCTCGTACATCCAGCCACATCCCAATGACCACCTCCATTTTAGAAGTTAAGGGGCGTAGGAATGTTATTGGTAGTAATGGTATTTTGGTCTTCTGTGTTATTGTTTAGCGATGAATTGTGATGTGATTGTGACGTCTTTCATCGTTATGGGATGACGTTGTGTTTGAAACTGCCACAGCATTTCACATGTGACACCTGGCAAGACAACATTTGGATTAGCCTTGGTTACGTTATATTTCTCTCTCTATGGGAAGATTTTATCCTAGAACTCTCTCAAGCCATCACAAAATGGTGGAGGGGTCAACGAAAATCCCATGATGCATTCTGATGCCCAGAGCTCATTGTTTTGCGCCCTATTGCCACATGGGATCAGGAATGTGTGCCTGAGTCTCAATTGGCTGAAAGGGGGAAAGGTTTGTTATTATCTGGAGAGTGTAAGACTGGGCTTCAATTAGTTTACCAAGTTGACGCAACGAAACTATTGGTTCCGATGAAACTAAAACATATGACGGAGATAACTTAAGATAACGCCGCTCTGAAACAAAGGACAAAATATTGAACTGCTAAACTCTGTTTGTTTGTGATAATACAGGGGAAGCTTAACTTTGTCATTGGCATTTCAAATATTCAACAGTTTCTATTCAGCTTTTTCATTGGCCATGGCCTTGTGACCATTGGACCACTTTAAAAGCCCAGTTCCAACCCACAATACACACATATTGCTGAACCAATGGTTGTTTATTGAGGAATACTTATTCTTTCTCTGGAGAGAGAGAGAGAGAGAGAGAGAGAGAGAGAGAGAGAGAGAGAGAGAGAGAGAGAGAGAGAGAGAGAGAGAGAGAGAGAGAGAGAGAGAGAGAGAGAGAGAGAGAGAGAGAGAGAGAGAGAGAGAGAGAGAGAGAGAGAGAGAGAGAGAGAGAGAGAGAGAGAGAGAGAGAGAGAGAGAGAGAGAGAAGACCTTGTTGGATTTAACAGTTTGATTAATGGTTCTGCTTTCTCGGCTTCATCTGGATTCTGCATATGGGCCCGGCGTCGAAGTTATTACTTTATAATGGGAACATGTAAGCAAAGGCCATGTGCTTTTCATCTCTCTTGGTGGGACAGTTGCATTATGGGCAGGGAAAAAAATGAAACGTCAACGACGTGTTTATATTGAATCTTCGGCGATGTTTAACTGCCCGGGACGTTCTTTTTCATTTTTTCACTCTTTTGTTCCCTGGTCTTACCCTTTCACCCTTACTTTTCTCTCTATATGTGGTCCTTCCTTCCTTCCTTCCTCTGTCTTCTTCCCTCCCCTCCCCCTCCTCCTCCTTCTTCTTCTTGGTCTGGTGACCGACCGACCGGCGCTGGTCTTGGCGTGGCCGGCGGGCGGGCGGAAGACATTTTGTGTGGAGGTCACGTGAGTCACCCGTTCCTCTCCTGGGGGTTGGTCCGAGTTCTCATGGGGTTTGTCCCAAAATGTCCAGCCCGCGGGTGACGTTAACATTTGCGAGCTGTTCGAAAAAAAGAAAAGAAAAAAAAAAGCTGTGCTTTGGGGATGAGTAGGAAAGTAAGGAGACCGGAGAGAACAGAAGTGGAAAAAGCTGTTTCATGCTCGGTTTGAACGGTGACAGTGGCTAGCAGAGTCTGTAGGCTACTGAAAGGATAAGATACTTTTGACTTACAGATAGAGTAACGGTCCACAGGTGGCTTGGTGCACTATGTTTCATATATGCTTATAACTTTGAGGCAAGAGGCCAGTGGTTCTGTTTGGCTATATAGTGGGGATGCTCTGGGTATGAAGGGCCTATTGTCAAGGCCTCTTCGTTTTTATAGTTGTTGTACACATGGTGCTCAACAATGTTAGTCAAATAACAATCACAACCACTAAATAACACAGAGAGGACCCAGGGGGTAAAGCACTGCAGCATCGGGCAATAGGATAACACTTATCAGCCTTATAATAAGATATTGTACAGAACAAGTAGCATTGCTCCAGGTTTCCCCTCTCCTGTGTGTATTTGGCATTGGGCTTATTCAGCTGCTGTTTGTGGAAGTTGGAGCCCTGCCACAGGTTTTGATTGTGGATTTTCAAATGGCAGATTTAATCTTTCCCCCTTGGGCATCCCTAGGGTTAAGGGCTGGCCATGTGTGTGTTTTTGTTGCTACAACCTGTCCTCTTTCATACACTTGATGCTTCGGTTGATCCGGCTATTGTGGATACGCGTATGGACAACTGTAGACCTCTGCTTTCCATCGGCAACCGTTGAATGTCGAAAGTTTAGATAACGGCGCTGCGCAACAGCATGATAAGTCGACCTGTCAAGGGAGCCATCTTCTCTGCGGGCTGCGAGTGTGATCTATGACTGTGAGGCCAGAGTTTAGCTATAGCTAGCTAATGCGCTAAATATAGGGACACACATTTCCGCTCCGCTGAGGTGAGTTGTCATCCAAACGGCTGGTGGACGTTTATGTTAGCATGGCAATTAATTCAATAAATCTTCAAACGCCCTAAACAGAACAAGGTCTTGTGGTGGAAGGTGAATAATTCGCTTAAAATGGCCACGGAGCGGAGTATCTGTTCTCGTAAGCATCGGGAGGCCGAGAGCGACATTCTTGTCTCCCTAACTCAAGAGCGATAATTGAGTCGCGGACGAGTGTTTATGCTAACAGTGTAAGCCTGTGGTGGCACCAGGGATTTGCGGTGCGAGATTCCTTTGCGTCACCTTGACAAAATAGCTGCCGTGCTGCCTGCAGACCGGCATGTCAGAAGTTCACGACAAATGTATTTGTGTGAAAGTTAATATTCTCTGGACTTTTTCTGTTATTTGTGAACACGGTGTGTTGTAGTTTATGGTTGTGCAAGAGGAACACAAGTCGACACAAGAAAGCGTGAAGGTACAGTTGTAGATGATGAAGGTCCTTGTTCAAGGTGCATGTACAGGTCACCATAGTAAAGTAAAGTATTTGACGTTGGACATTTGTTTTTGTGCATTTTCAAATGTTGCCAAGTAACAAGTAAACAGTAGAACAGTAGTAACAGTAAAAAATATATATATATTTGACAGGAAATAGATGTAGATAGTGAAATAAATGGACTCTTATCTATCTAAACCAACATCCACGCCTTCTTAAGGCGTGGATGTTGGTTTAGATAGATAAGAGTCCGTCACACGACAAACCTCAAGACACTTTGGTCTTGATGTCACTGTGGGCAACATCTTCTTCAGGCATCATGCAATTAAATGTCAGGAAACACTCATCATCTGCAATCCAATAACAGGCATTTTATAGACTATTTCGACCCATAGAATATCCCACGGCCACAACCATACTTGATGCCCAAGGTTTATTGGCTGTGACACGCCCATTAATACCGGTTGAAACCAGCTGTGCTACAATGCGACTCCACAACATGGACGGATGAGCCACAACATGGACGGCAACGCGCCTGCCAGCCATTCAGGTATTAACTCAGGGTGCGCTCGCGCTTTCTCGCCCAGTGCACCAGACCGCGAACACACAGGCACCTGGCCAGACACCAGACCTCCCCAAGAGATGATGATGAATGCCCCATGGCTGTTCCCTCCCCCACCCCCCCCCCCCCCCCCCACCCCCCCCCTCACCACCACCACCACCCACCCACCCACCCACCTAACACCTAATGCCAGCTATTCATCAGCCAGGCCGCCAACAGTGGGGGCTGATGTCCGCATCGGGGGGGTAAATTAAGTTAAGCCCTGCCAGGGAGGAGGCCTGTGGGAATCCAGCGAGCATGTGTCTTCATCTGCTAGCATACCGCAGGGTGGAGAAATTAGGTTGGAGGCGAGGTGATCCATTTCTCATTAGGACCCCGGGTTGCCGCAACTGTCCCCCCAAAGCACATAAACACATTTGTGCGTCTGTGCAAGCATTCACGCTTTGGCTCGGACACATTGGCCGGGGACTTTGTTTTTCAGTTGTGTTTTTTTTTCCGGCAAGAGCTTTCTAACGCTGAACAGTTTGCCAAATTAAATACATTTTGAAGTGGACCATAACAGATGTCGTAATGAAGGCTATTATGTGAACATGCCACTGACAAGTGTGGAGCTTTGGAGACTATTTAGCAGCAAGGGCTAAGGTAGACCTCAGACGACTGGCTCGCATCGCAGTGCCGAGTTTAGCGATTGCTATCAAGTCAAGAGCGTCCCGACACTCATTAACTGTCAGTTGGGCCTTGTACCACGAATGGCAATGAACCATAGTGAAACCAATGAGGGTTGGTCTGTAATGTGCTCATTGGTATTCAGGGATTTATTGTACCAATCAGTTAAGAAGCACTTCATTTGTTATCCCAATAATAACCATTTAAATCTAGCCCAATAAAAATACAATGCAGAAGAAGAAATGCATGATCTATTTAGCTTCAGTTGCTTTAAGAATTAATAGGCTGCAGTAATAAATTCCTATTTCTGTAAAACAAAATATGGTACTATCTACAAATTACACCAAGCGTATAAATCCTGATACTGATACTGTACAATTTATCGGTTTCAAATAGAAGTGTATAAATCCTAGAGAGGATTTATACACTATTTGAAACCAATAAATTGCACAGTATCAGCGCTGTCCATTTACTAATGGTTTTTCTAATGTCAGTGGACGGTTTTTAAATATACTGCCTTATCCACTCAAACTTACGGTGTTGAGAGTGTGAAAATCGAGGCATTTTATACCAAATAATAAAATAACATTCTTTATACTTTGTACTTAATTATTATATTTGAATGCTTGCATGGTTATGAAGGGAGTCAGAAGAAATTCTTCATCCTGTTTTAATCAATCATTTAGCCCGACCGTCCAGAGTCATCTGCAGGAAATGAAAAGTCCCCCCTGTAAGACACATGTCTGTGTAAACACACACCCCATGTTTAGAGAGGGCTGTCACTTTTATTTCACCGGAGCTGTCACGTCGGTCCAAAGTATTTGAACTATTAAGTGTCTACAGAATAAATACAAAAAGTGTCGGTGTCAAGAAACATTGTGGAAGGTCTTGGTTGATGGCTGTCACCTGCTATTGGATTAACTGTAAAAGAAAAGTCTGCCATTTTGTTGTCTGATGGCCCATTAGAGCAGGTTGTTCTTTGTCCTTAATTGACACTGGGCTGGCCCAATCACATATTTAAACCCCGCCCCCTTTGGGCCCGGTGACTTCATGTAACACATCTGCAACAAAAAACGTAGAGTGTGCAAATATAGAAGACAAAAAAAAAGAGAGGTGCAAATTTTACATTTTCTTTTGTCCCGGTCCGTTCAACCCCAGGTCTTCCAGGCTGACTTGCAGTGTTAATGTATCAGAGGATCTCTTGTTTGATGGTTAACTCCACTTATGGTGTCATTTCAACGCATTAACACTGGCGGTATAGCGCTGCAGTGCCTTTAAGTCGGACCAGGCGATTTGGGGAGGAAACTCCTGTTGGAGGGACCAAACCAAAAGAATCCCACCCCTTCCCTTCAGGTCTCCCTCCAAAGCCACTCCCCGCAAAACACATGACCACTTTTCTTAGAAATGAGTCAGCCGAGCTCCCTGGAAGACTAGTCCTTTTGTGATTGCACATTGGAGAGTGCGTGCAGGTAGCCGGACAGGTAGGCAGGTAGACAGACAGGTGGGGCATAATTGGATTCCATCTAAATTGATTGATTGATGGCTACAGATAACGTATCTTGTTTGTCAGAACATTTGGTTTATTGATGGCCGTCACCATGTAAAGAGAGAATTTCAACAGGAATGGCTTCTAAGATAAATGGCCCACCCTGATCTTTCAAGACTGAATAGTGAGCCCTCGCAGCATGTAAATATTAGATGCTCCAAATTTTGTGTCCTCTTGAAACTGAATATTTGAATACTGTACAGTGGGAAATGATGGGCGATCTGATGAGTTATAATCAGGAACATTGTAGAACCAGACACTCAAATTTTGATTGTGGCTTTGTTGAATGAAAGGCCCATTTCTCTTCATTTTAATCAGCTAATCCTGCACTGATTTCCTTTTCGGTAGGAACTGTGTGTGTGTGTGTGTGTGTGTGTGTGTGTGTGTGTGTGTGTGTGTGTGTGTGTGTGTGTGTGTGTGTGTGTGTGTGTGTGTGTGTGTGTGTGTGTGTGTGTGTGTGTGTGTGTGTGTGCTAGACATTCCCAGCACATTCCTAGCTAAGCACATTGGTTCAAGTAACTTTATTGTCAAGTGTGCTACATGGCAGGCATATAGCACAGATGAAATTGCAGTCCTCTCAGACCTGCGGTGCAAAATGGCCAAAATTAACAATCAGACAAACAAACAGACAGTGTGCAGACAACACAAAAATACAAGTACGAAATACAAAATACAAAAGTGAAAGTGAGGTAGTGCGTTGTAGTAGTGCAAAAAGTGCAGATACTCTAAAGTGGCAAAGTGGAGTGTGTGCAGTCCTTGGGCTTTGCATGTTACCACCACTATTGTTTGCCATTGTTGTACATAAGCGCAACTAAGCATGCACGCAGAACAATGGTTAGGGTCTGCTACCTATACATATGTTTTGACGGTGGAAACGGCACCCACACCAGAGCACAGAAGGCTCCGGTGAGCTGGTTCAATGGAATCATAATCATAGATTACATAGATTATAATATTATTCTGAAAGGTATTATCGTTTATGATCTTATCAATATGATCATAAATGTTTACAGAGGGACAGGGATAGTTTAGTGTTTAAGCTGTGTTAAAACCCCAATGTCTGCAGTCTGCAAGCAAGATGCCCAAAAGTGTTTGATGAAAGCACTTTTTTTCTCCCAACCATTGACCCAAGACTCACTTTGACATTCATAAATAGGCAGGTTACCCTATAGGTGGGTTACAGTTTCCAAAGACAAATCCCCATTGCCTTTGAGCAAAGATCAACACATGCTATAGTATCTATCTACTGATTCCACGTTATTACGGTCTCATTATTATCTGAAAAAAACCCAAGGGTTGATGTCAGGTAAATGTCAGCTTGTGACTCAGGTAATTATGGCTGAGTAACACACCTGGATGTGCCTTCTAAATGAGTCTAGGTGGACGGAGGTGCATCCCCTCTGTGTGATACTCCAGGGAAGATGCTGTTTGGTTATCTAACCAACATCCACACACACGCACCAACACGCACACACGCACACACACACACACACACACACACACACACACACACACACACACACACACACACAAACACTAATGAGTGTTTCCATGACAACGTGTCCTTTGTCGTTCCACTGGGTGAATTTTCCACGTCCGAGCTCAACACACATAAGCGCTTGGTCTTAACTTGGCCCCGCACGTCAAACAAAACAAACACAGACACTCAAATATACCCCGAATTTATCCTGAAACACCAATTTGCTGTGTGCTGATTGGGTCCCTCGCAGTGCTCTGCGGTGGCACTGTTTGACCTGTAGATGGTGCTGTTTTGAGCCGTCTTATTTCTGTAGTTTGCTAATATTTCAAGTTCAGGACGAGGTCACCGACCGGCACCATGGGGCTACAGTTAATCAATTCCTATTACCTCACAAAAGTGATGGAGTCTTTCCAGAGGGGAACATCCCTTCTTATAGAATGATGAGGGCCCATTTGACATACCTGACATACATTGAGATTGTAATGAGACTCCGGAAGGCACATTTCTTGGAAGATGTCAGGGTAATGGACGGGAGTGTATTCCCAGACTACAAAAGTCGAGAGACAATTTGAGGAAAAAAAAAAGCCACTGTGTCAGCTGAAACAAAAAATAGAGGTTGGAAAATGTGGAGCCCTAGCCCATTTAGTCTCAACTTTCAGCGCATAAAAATAATGTGTCATAGTCTATTAGAATGTCCATTACTACCATTATTCCTGATGCAAATATAGAATGTCAACTGATAGCTGATATTGCTTTGATGGCCCTTAAATCTCAAATGATCAAAAACAAAAACTCAAATTATTTGGTTTCTTTTACTATTTAGTTCACTACACTTTAAAATATATTTCTTATATGACTATGAATTCAGAGTGCATTTCTGATTTACTAGTTGTGTGATGTGTAACATTTCAACGTGTAACATTTCAACAAGCTCGTAGACACAAGCAGAACAAATATTCTGTACATGCCAAAAACATGAATCTAACACAAGTGATGTACAACTGAATCACTGGCCGGAAGGACCTTGCGTCGAGGTCCCCACTGACCCCTACTCACCCCCTGGGGCTCTGGACTGTGGTCTGGTCTGGGGCGGCCGGGGACGTACAGCTGCCCTCTGCCACCAGGTCTGACAACACCCCCCCCCCCCCATGGGACTGTCTCCCAGTGGGCTTCTGAAGGGGGAACAGAATGCGTGTTCAGGTTTCTGCGTGCAGTGCTCCCCCCCCAAGATTGGAACACACTGATTTTCCCCCAATTGCAGTCGTCATCTGAGGAGGTGCAGATTGGTCGGGAGCCTGAAAGTAGTGGAGACGCTAAAGAGGAAAATAATGAGCCTAAAATGGTCAAGGACTGAAGCCACAGCTCTCAGATCACAGGCCCAAGAGAGATGCACTGCTGGAAGAGAGGAGGGGAATTAGGCCTATAAAAGCAGAAAATACATTTGGCCGTTGCTCATGACCCTGACAAGTTCATATATTCCACTGTCACGGCACTCTGCACAGACTCCTTTCTCTGGAAGGCACAGCAGAAACCAAGGACGACTTGGATCTGAATTGAAGAAGTTAAATAAGGGGATTCAATTCGATCGGAGCAGTTATGAATCACCGGAGTGGTATGTTCAGTCCACGCCCGCTTCGTCCTTATAGTCATTTACATAAAAGCACATTGTCCTTGAAGGAGTCTGAACTATCTGAAGAGCTAATCAGATGGCTGGACAGCTCCCCCTTTCAGAGACCACATTGCACGTTCATGAGCCGTGATGCGGGACGTGTGGCCTTTGCACACAGGGTTTTCATTGTGCATTCGTCATGCGGGGGGCGGCGATCTTGTAGTCCCTGTCGTGGCTTCTTCTCCGTCACCGTCAGAGTAGAGCGGCCGTGAGGTCTGCATGGTGGTGCTAGTGTTCTGGGCCACGCCCTGGTGAGGGGACCAGTAGAGGAAGGCATGCCCGCCACCAGGTGCTGGTTAGCTGTAGCAGCTTGACTCAAGCTACATACAGATAACCATCCAATTATCTTAATGCACATACTTTGTGGAGAAGTGACATTGCACGGTGTTACACTGCCGCGCGTGTGTTCCCAGTCCCAGTGTTCCCAGTCTGACTGGGACTCTCATCGTGCAGACTTGCCTCCATAGCGTAAGCCTTCCCTGAGCCTCTACGTCCTTAACGGAAGACGCACACATTAAAGCCACAGAGGCAAGATGTCGCCAACGCCCTGGACCTCCCGGAGTGCTTTTATGGCACACGAATGTCTGAGCGATGGTTCTGGTGATGATCATCCGAGCCCTTCGGCAGAAAGACTGGATGACACCAAAATGGCGTTTCGGGTCACCGTCAAAGCGTGTGTTTTTGAAAAAACTCCACTTCCAGTGGGGTAAAAAAGGTTTCTCAAAGCGATGACGTCACGGCCTCGATTTAGACTCCGAGTCCTGCGTCGCCTGGGTCTCGTGAGCGCTGAGATCCACACACCGGGGGGGGGGGGGGTTGTGTTTGGCACTGGAGAAGAAGCCCCCGAAGCGAAGGCCCATCCGTCTCTCTTGTGGACGGCGGTATTTTCTTGAGCACCGTTGGTGGGTTGCAGCCAGGGGATTTGTTTGAAAATGCATGAGAAATATGTTTTCTGAAATGGCCGCCGCCGCGTAAGTGCGGATGAGGAGAACTTCAGCCACACGCTCGACAGCACCTAAGCTAGCTGGGGATAAACACATAGTTTGGCGACGGGGCGAGACTCCGGCGGTATAATGGTCCCCGATGGGAGCGTCCCCCCCCCCCCCCTCTCAGCCCAGGTGGAAAAAACTGCTTTTATCGGCACCAAACCGAAATAACTGCAGAAAGAACATTACTGCGTCGGTTGCAAATAACTGTATTTGCAACCGACGCACGTGAGATATTAATACATCGCAGAAAAGTAACGGCTTCAAAATCTAGGAAGGAAACGAGTGAAAGTTAAAGCAATTTCCAATTTATAATGACAGCATGAAAAATGACAACATGAATGAATGATGAAGTCATTAGTGTAGTATGGAAACAGACGCGGCCGTATCCCACAATGCAGCGCGACGCCGTACATTTTAAACTTCCCTTTGAAATCAATGTGTTATGGCTGGCAAAGTTTTGTTATTGTATTATACTAATATATTATTGTGAAATATTCCAATTAAACCCCATAAAAATCCTGTCAATATGTGACAGTGTATATTTCACAGGTCATGAAATTTAGCTTCCGAATCCAATTCATCCCTTTGTCACCGAACACGACTTGATTACAATAAAAATTAATATGAATTGCCGTCAATTACTATTCACTCAGCGGAGCACACCAGATGGTCGAGTGCGGCACCTGAGAGCGCTGTGGGTTTTCAGGGGGGAGATCAACAAGTGGCGATATGCTAATCTGCACGCTGAAGCCGTCCAAAGTGGGCGCCAGAGGGCGCCCACCCCCATGAGGGGGGGGGGGGGATGCATACTAATGCCCCGTTGTGCTGAGGATCCTATTCTCTGTGGACCAGCCCGGTCTGAAGAAGAGAAGAAGAAGAAGAAATACTCTTTTGATCCTGTGAGGGAAATTTGGTCTTCTGCATTTAACCCAATCGTGAATTAGTGGAAATACACTCAGAACACAGTGATGGTGAGGCACACAGTGAGGTGAAGCACACACTTAAACCCGATGCAGTGAGCTGCCTGCAACAGCGGCAGCTTGGGGGAGCAGTGAGGGGTTAGGTGCCCTGCTCATGGGCAACTTCAGCCCTTTCGTATTGGTCGGGGTTTGAACCGGCAACCCTCCGGTTACAAGTCCGAAGCCCTAACCAGTAGGCCGCGGCTGCTCTAAACCTGGACCATGCAAGCCGAGCCGTCATCCGTCGGGTGGCGCTCGTTGGTCTCCCCATCATTTCCCTCTCCCCGAAAGCCGCCATTTTATGATACAGTGAAGTGATGATTAATACGCGTAACTCTAAAATATTATCATCAAAGGAGGCCTCGGAGGATATATCAGAGTGGGGGCCTGATCTCTCGGGGGGCTGTGTTGTTGTTGTTGTTGTGTTCACATTTCTCCAGGATGAAAGCAGATACCCCCCATACTGACAACATGCAGCTCATTTCCTTTCTCTACCATCTTCTTTCTCCCACACTGCTTCTGTTGTGAACTTGGAACATAAAGTGCTCTTCCTCAAACAACAATGCGTATCTACAGCCGAGGCTTCCCTTGTGGTAGGAGGTGAAGAGGGGTTTGTGGGTTGTGGGGACTGGATTCCGGTGTAACAGCTCACCTGTGTTCTCCGGCACAGTGTCATCTGCATACTGCAGTACCGCACGGCACTCCACAGGAAGTCAAGAGGCTGCGGGGGGGAAATGGAGTGCGGTGCCCGCTGAAGGCATCAAGATCTCTGGTCCTCTGAGGGGAGGGTGACAAAATGGCCACCAGGGCCAAGCTGGTATGATAGCCGTCTCCGACTGGCCTCTGAGTTCTGGGCCTAGCGGGTGGTCCTCCTCTGTGTTAGTTAGTTAGTCTGGATGCTTTTCAATGTTTTTTCTACGGTTCTTGAGAGTCGAGACCAAAAATTCAGACATGTGCAGACTGTCCAGACGACGGCTACGAAAAATACACACGCGCACCCACGCTTGCATACACACGCACACACACACACACACACACACACACACACACACACACACACACACACACACACACACACACACACACACACACACACACACACATACACACACAGACACGTTCATACACAAACAACCCGCAAAGACCATTGTGTGGACACAGGTGTGTAGGCAAATTTCCAAATTATCATCCCAGAGAGATGGAGAGAAATGACCCCTGTCTATCTTTCATTCCTTCCTTCTTCCTCTTCCTCCCCCCCTCTCCCTCTCCCTCTCTCTCTCCCTCTTTCGGCTGGGAGATTGTTTTTGCTGGCAATATCAACATTTCAAAGGTAGCAGCGAGAAGAAAGACCCAGAGTATG
>JAXIVH010000415.1:0-5000 GCA_036785325.1 Urophycis tenuis
ATATGTGTGTATACACACACACACACACACACACACACACACCTGTATATTATACATAAACCAGCCAATAGATGTATTAACTGATTGTACGTGTAATGATGAATAGGATGCAAATGAAACTTTGTGTGAACAGACAGACAGACAGACAGACAGACAGCCAGACATACTTTAATGATCCCTGAGGGAAATTGCATATGAAATGTGATCGATTGGATGTCTGTGCTCCGCAGGATGTCCAGTATGCAGATATCGACTACATGGACCGCCAGCTGAACTTTGTGTTGGACCCAGAGTTTGTGGGACTCCCTGCCTTGGTGGACAGCATGAGGGGCGAGGGCATGAGGTTCATCTTCATTCTGGTAATGAGACTGTACATCATGTGACACAGACACCATGATGTATATACATCCATACATATATAGATTACGTTTTATAATGTACTTCACACAATAAGGTTATTGGCACATTTCAGGATTTTACTGCATGAGGGTAAGTAAAGAAACAAAAATGCATTTGTTCTCGTTCCTCCCAGGATCCAGCCATCTCAGGCAATGAAACAAGCCCTTACCCCGCCTTTGAGCGTGGCGTGGCAGAGGATGTCTTCATCAAATGGCCCACGGAGCTGAGTGACAAGATCGTCTGGGGCAAGGTAAGACCCGAGGGCAGCAGGGGGACAAGACACACCACAGACGGGATGTCAACGTACACACGTCATGGGCGCCAATACGTTGTATGTGCAGGTGTGGCCAGACATCCCGGGGGTGGTGGTGGACGAGTCGCTGGACTGGGAATCCCAGGTGGAGGTACGGCTGTACACGTGTGTGTGTGTGTGTGTGTATGTGTGTGTGTGTGTTTGTGTGTTTGTGTGTGTGTGTGTGTGTGTGTGTGTGTGTGTGTGTGTGTGTGTGTGTGTGTTTGTGTGTGTGTGTGTGTGTGTGTGTGTGTGTGTGTGTGTGTCTGTGTGTGTGTGTGTGTGTGTTTGTGTGTGTGTGTGTGTGTGTGTGTGTGTGTGTGTGTGTGTGTGTTTGTGTGTGTGTGTGTGTGTGTGTGTGTGTGTGTGTGTGTGTGTTTGTGTGTGTGTGTGTGTGTGTTTGTGTGTGTGTGTGTGTGTGTGTGTGTTTGTGTGTGTGTGTGTGTGTGTGTGTGTGTGTGTATGTGTGTGTGTGTGTGTGTGTGTGTGTGTTTGTGTGTGTGTGTGTGTGTGTGTGTGTGTGTGTGTGTGTGTGTTTGTGTGTGTATGTGTGTGTGTGTGTGTGTGTGTGTGTGTGTTTGTGTGTGTGTGTGTGTGTGTGTGTGTGTGTGTGTGTGTTTGTGTGTGTGTGTGTGTGTGTGTGTGTGTGTGTGTGTGTGTGTGTGTGTGTGTGTGTGTGTGTGTTTGTGTGTGTGTGTGTGTGTGTGTGTGTGTGTGTGTGTGTGTGTGTGTGTGTTTGTGTGTGTGTGTGTGTGTTTGTGTGTGTGTGTGTGTGTGTGTGTTTGTGTGTGTGTGTGTGTGTGTGTGTGTGTTTGTGTGTGTGTGTGTGTGTGTGTGTTTGTGTGTGTGTGTGTGTGTGTGTGTGTGTGTGTGTGTGTGTGTGTTTGTGTGTGTGTGTGTGTGTGTGTGTGCGTGTGTGTGTGTGTCTGACCCCCTGTGGCCCCTGCCGTCCCCCAGCTGTACAGAGCCTACGCCGCGTTCCCCGACTTCTTCCGCAACCGCACGGCGGCGTGGTGGCTCCAGGAGATCAAGGACTTCTACGAGAACACCATGAAGTTTGACGGCCTGTGGATCGTGAGTCTTCCGCCACCGCGCGTTGGCGCCGCCACCCTTCAGAAGTCATCGTCACGCTCCTTTATGAACGAGGCCGCCTGTTTTTCTCCACCAGGACATGAACGAGCCGGCCAGCTTCGTCCACGGCACGGTGGGAGGACATTGTCTGGGCTCCGACCTCCTGGAGAACCCTCCCTACATGCCGCGTAAGGAACGCACAATGTGTGCATCTTTTGGTCAAGAGGGACAAATGTCCCTTTGTCCTCAGTTGTGCTTGTCATGTGTGTGTGTGTGTCTGTAGTATAGTGCGTACGTGAGTGTAAATACCTCCTATTTCCCCCCCACCACCACCACAACCACTTCCACCACGACCACCAGCGCTGGATTCCAAGCAAATGGGCCTCAACCACAAAACGCTGTGCATGAACAGTCAGCAGTTCCTGGCTGATGGAACCCCGGTCAGACACTACGACGTGCACAACCTGTACGGCTGGTCTCACACCAAGCCCACCTACGAGTGAGTGTCCACGGCGTGACCGTATCCACCCAGTGCGTTGCATTTGTGTCGTGTACATGCACGTCACCTTGGATGTGTGTGTCGAATGCAGTAAACAGGAATGTGCGCGTTCAACACGTTCATAGGGGAAGGACAAAGAAACAGCAGGGGGGATAGAGCTGTGTCTTTCTGAGTCCTGCAGCCAAGTGATGACAATTAGCAGCTCACAATCCTCCATGCAACCACGCCAGACCAGCGGGCTCGTCAGTGGCAGTTTTAGTCTTTGGTCTCTCGCGCAGGAACACACTGACACTGGAAACTCGAAATCAAACCGGCAACCCGCTGGCTACCAGCCGGTCTGCTCTGCCTCTTGAGCTGCATGACAAATGTAAGACATTCATGCAGAGGAGAAGATCTGGATAGGAGCGAACTTCCGCGGTAAGCCCAGAGCACACTGGCATTTCGGAACAGAGGCAAATGAATGATTTTGGATTTCATTTCCCATCCACTGTAGACGACGGCCATTTTTCCTTTTTGACCGGCATGGCTGCGTTTCGGGCCTGTTGCTGTTTTCCTACTCAGTCGTTTAGGAAGGGGTGGGGGTAGGGGGGGGGGGGGGGAGGCTTCATTCGCAGCGACCGCATGGAACAAAGAAGCAGATGGGCTCAGGGCGTGTGGCTCAGTAGAGTCTAACAGCCAGTGTTGCTGCAGCTGGGAGTCAGCCTCAGTATTTCAGCTGGGAGTCAGCCACAGTGTTTCAGCCTCAGTGTTTCAGCTGGGAGTCAGTCACAGTGTTTCAGCTGGGAATCAGTCACAGTGTTTCAGCTGGGAGTCAGCCTCAGTGTTTCAGCCTCAGTGTTTCAGCTGGGAGTCAGCCTCAGTGTTTCAGCCTCAGTGTTTCAGCTGGGAGTCAGCCACAGTGTTTCAGCTGGGAGTCAGTCACAGTGTTTCAGCCTCGGTGTTTCAGCTGGGAGTCAGACATAGTGTTTCAGCTGGGAGTCAGTCACAGTGTTTCAGCTGGAAGTCAGACATAGTGTTTCAGCTGGGAGTCAGTCACAGTGTTTCAGCTGGGAGTCAGACATAGTGTTTCAGCTGGGAGTCAGACACAGTGTTTCAGCTGGGAGTCAGACACAGTGTTTCAGCTGGGAGTCAGTCACAGTGTTTCAGCTGGGAGTCAGACACAGTGTTTCAGCTGGGAGTCAGTCACAGTGTTTCAGCTGGGAGTCAGACACAGTGTTTCAGCTGGGAGTCAGACACAGTCTTTCAGCTGGGAGTCAGTCACAGTGTTTCAGCCTCAGTGTTTCAGCTGGGAGTCAGACATAGTGTTTCAGCTGGGAGTCAGTCACAGTGTTTCAGCTGGGAGTCAGACACAGTGTTTCAGCTGGGAGTCAGTCACAGTGCTTCAGCTGGGAGTCAGACACAGTGTTTCAGCTGGGAGTCAGTCACAGTGTTTCAGCTGGGAGTCAGCCACCCTCGCCGCTGCCACACCTTCCCGCCGCGGGCTCTCTGAGGCTGGTGATGTAAGGGTCTCTCCGCCCGGCTGTGTGCAGTGCACTGCTGAACGTGACGGGCAGCAGAGGTGTGGTGGTGACCCGGTCAACGTACCCCTCCAGCGGGAGGTGGGCCGGACACTGGCTGGGAGACAACAGCGCCGACTGGAACCAACTTTATAAGTCTGTCATAGGTGAGTATGTGTGTGTGTGTGTGTGTGTGTGTGTGTGTGTGTGTGTGTCATATCAAGACAAGACTACTGCTATTACTGCTTGTGTGCTAACAAAAGTTAACGGTAATGATACTAATCAGCCATTATGTTAATAATAACCATCATAATACTATAATAAATACAAATAGATAAGTGCATTAAGTTGTACATTTAATACCAATATAACTATATATATATATGTTTTGCACATCCATTGTGCCAACTCATATTGCGTACAGACAGTCTATTTTATTTACTGGACTAAGTTTTAATGTGACAACACAATTCCCCATCTGGGATGAATTCAATGCATCTTATCTTAATAAGTGTCATATTTCGTCTCTCCCAACACATCTCCTGTGAAGGCATGATGGAGTTCAGCTTGTTTGGAATACCTTATGTAAGTATCACAGCTCCCGCCTCCCATCACCATCCCACCAATCAGTGACCTCAGAGCATGACCACACCACGGCAGCTCAAGTCATGTCATGTGGTCCATGACTTTGTGTACGTGCACCGCCTGCTGTTTGCACATCAAACCCTTGGGTTGAGTCGCGCACCCTGGAGGCCCCCCGCTTGGTGTCTCTGGAGGGCCTAAACGTTGTGTTATCAGCACTAATGTCCTGCCAGCCACGGCCACCCACCGGCCAGCGTGGCTCTCTGTCCTCCGTAATGACTCCACTTTGTCCGTGGCCTCGTCTCCTCGCTGCTCTTGATTCAACTAGAGCTCTGACGACTGCTCGGCCATCTGCAATTACTCCAGGATTATGTATTACCGTGTGTGCTAATTATTCAAAGTATTGTTCTTTTAAGTGTTGTTATAAAATGTTGCATGATTATAATTGTATTATCGTTGCTGTTGATCATTTCCACACAAACAGCGAGGGGTGTTTGTATTCCTTGGCAGCACTCAAGGCTTGGTGTGTGTGTCTTTTTTTTTTTTTTTTGTTCTCTCACACCTGCAACCGAGGTGTGTTTGTCTCACCCTCTGCTTCTCCTTGAAGACCGGCGCCGATATCTGTGGCTTCTTCAAGAAGGCCGAGTACGAGATGTGTCTC
>JAXIVH010000415.1:12500-17500 GCA_036785325.1 Urophycis tenuis
CAAGAATATAAAATAAATGTCCTACAGTAATCGCCAATGTTCGACATTCCTAGAAAACACACATTTTGTTGCTGTTGTTGTAGTACATCATATCGCATTACACATGATCACGGATCATTAATCATGAATCGACGATGACACAGTCAATCACACACAAACACACACACACACACACACACAGATACACACACACACACACACAGACTTTTTGAGACAGTCTTTCTCACCTAATCAATCCCAACGTACGGAATCTGTTTTGTTTTAGTGAAGGCGACACAGCAGCCGGGCTTGTGGGATAAGACAACCACGTCTGTGCACTCACAATTTACCATATAATTACGGTCTTGTAATTTCCCACAGAAAATGAAATTATAATTTGGTTAACTCCTAAGGTCATGAGATAATGGAAATGTTCTTTCTTCTATCAATCACAATCTACTGTTGGACTTCGCTAAGTCACCACCACACCAGCATGGATCATTATCACACAAATCCAACCCATTTTGAAATAGATGTATAATTGCCATTTTCACCCAGGTAGATTGAGATGGGGCCAGGACTCACACACACACACACACTCACACACACACACACACACACACACACACACACACACACACACACACACACACACACACACAAACACACACACACACACACACACACACACACACACACACACATGTACCTGCACACACATGGTCATACGTGGAGACAATTACAGCAGTGACGAGGATCTGTTAGGATCACAGGTCGATTTACATTTACATTAACATCATCTATCACAGAAGTGTTATCCAAAGCCACTCATACAGTAACATCATACAGTAAACTCATGCTGTTAACGTTGCATGTGTGTGTGTGTGTGTGTGTCTGCACGTGTGTGTGTCTTGGCTTTGTTTCTTTAAGTGTGCAGAGTTGTCCTCATGAGACTTGCTCTAAAAATGACCTAATGCTTAATCTAGATCAGCCCAAATCTCAAACAGTGGAGAACATCCTGTCCTCCTTCTCTGCTGTCCCTAAAGGGGACAAGGCGGTTGTCGACAATTAAAAATAACATTAGGTATTTGTTCAGATGAAAAGGGGTACAGTCCATTATCTAGACCAACCAGTTACTTCTCCCGCATGACAAAGTGCTCCGAGTACTGAAACTAATTTGACAATTTTCACAGCCAAGCTACCAGGCACGGCACAGGCCTGATTAACCCACATCATGAAATAATAATAATAATAATAATAATAATAATAATTGTTATTATTATTCCAATTATAATGACTTTCTGTTTAGTGGACCTCACAAAAGAACGCATTGACTCTTGACTCAATAGAAAACTCAATAGATTACTGCTCTCACTTTTCTGTACATGAAAATATTGAATGCAAACAATGAAGATATGGCCCCTTTTACTCTCTGCTTCTCAAAGTAATCAGCCAAGCCGTCATTGGCAGATATTCCAGTTAATTCAACGAACATCTCTACCTCCATCATATACTGAATATGAATGGTGAGTTCAAAGTCTGACAATGACCACAGAAAACTAAATTTGAGTATTTTTATGTAGTTTTAAGAGATTTTTGAGAGCAGACACACAACAAATAAAAGTCATCTGAAAGGGAGTTGGTAGGTGGATTTTATAATGGTCTTTCCTGCAGTTCTGATGGTCGATTGTTGTTAGAAAATACCCCGCGTTGTGCTTGTGTTGAGGCAGGAATTGATTGTGCTATTGAGTCAAAAGGCTGTCGAAGTTACTGATCGTGTTTTGTTTGACCTTGGCGTGTGTGGGCAGAAATGATGCCAAACATAGTGCAACTGAATTCCTAATTTCCCCGATAATTTCCCCCCGGTAATTGTGTGTATTTCTCCATGTTGATGAATCTCCTGAAGTCTGTCCATAACTCTGCTGTCTGCCTGACTGTCCGGGGCCAACAGAGACAGGACCCGGTGTCGTGGAACGCCACCTTTGCGGAGGCGTCGCGGGACGTCCTGAACATCCGGTACACTCTGCTGCCGTATCTCTACACCCTGATGTTTGAGGCCCACGCCCACGGAAACACTGTGGTGAGGCCACTCCTGCACGAGTGAGTACACACACACACACACCCACACACACACAGACACACACGCATGCACACGCATGCACGCACGCACGTACGCACACACACACACACACACGGATGCACACACACACACGCATGCACACGCATGCACGCACGCACGTACGCACACACACACACACACGGATGCACACACACACACACACACACACACACACACGCGCACACACACACACACGCATGCACGCACACACGCACGCACGTACGCACACATGCACACACACACACACACACACACACACACACACACACACACACGCACACTCACACACACAGAAATAGACCTGCATACAAACATAAATACGTGCAAGCATGCAACAAGGCACACACATGAACCACACACACACACACACAGACACACACAAATGCACATGTATGCGATAACATCTTCGATAACTTTGCTGCTGATGCATGATATGGAATTACTGAATCACGTCATTCATTATGTTAGATTGATGTTCCATGCTCATTTTGCAGGTGATATAACATCAGTGTAGTCCTTATCACTCACACGCATGCACGCACGCACGCACACACACACACACACACTCACACACACACACACACACACACACACACACACACCATGATTGTAAGCACAATGTCACCGGGCCACGTTTTACGGTCGTTCACTTTCAGCGTGCACTTTCCACACTGTTAATCGTGGTGTGAACCCTCTTATGTTTGACCTCGCTACATTTAGACAACTTATACCCACCGTAGACGTGAATAAAGACACTGGGAGCGGAGACAGGGATCCTGTTCCCGTGCGCTGCGTGCATGCCTAAGCCTACCATGACACTGGCAAATCCACTGGAAGTGGAACAGAACAATGGGGCCTGAGGTTTCTATTATTCAACTCCTTCAAGGCCTTGAAATGTTAGCCCTGGAAGGAACATGAACGTCGTTTTACTGGTGTACAGTAATGCAGGTGGATTCATAGCTTCCCTTAAGTCAAACATTAAAAATGATGTTCACATAGGGTAGCCCAGTTTAATGAGCTGTGGGTTGCTAATGAATGCATTTAACCTCCTGTCTGGTGCCTGGAGAAATAGCAGTATTAAAAAGAGATAGGTAGGTAACTCTTTTCACAAAAGGTATGAGGTAACAAAGAGTATGAACAATGTAAAGGTATTATTTTTGATTTTAGGTTTGTTGACGATCCAGTCACATGGGACATCCACAAACAATTCCTCTGGGGACCTGCTCTACTAATCTCACCTGCCATGGACCAGGTACACACACACACACACACACACACACACACACACACACACACACACACACACACACACACACACACACACAGACACACACACACACACACGCAAACACACACACACACACACACACACACACACACACACACACACACACACACACACACACACACACACACACACACACCCTCAAACACATACACATACAGAATAACATGCACATGCCTAGATGCACATGCACACAAACATACACACATATGTACACACACACACACACTTTGCCAATGTATTTGTTCAGTGCACTGATTGTTAAGCGTCCATTTTCCAGGGAGCCACTGAGGTGGCGGCCTACATACCAAACGCCCGCTGGTATGACTACCACACGGTGAGTCTCACACACACACACACACACACACACGCACACACACGCACACGCACGCGCACGCGCACGCGCACGCACACACACACGCACACGCACACGCACACACACACACACACACGCACACGCACACTCGCACGCACGCACACACACACACACACACACACACATACACACACACACAAAGACACACACACACACACACACACACACAAAGACACACACACGCACGCACACACACACACACACACACACACACACACACAAAGACACACACACACACACACCCAGGGAACTTCCCTCACCCCTGCTATGGCATTGATAGAATTACACCAAGGCCCTGACACAGGAAGTGGTTGTAACCCTGATCTCTGGTGGTTTAATTAAATTAATGGAGGCACATTCTCAGCCGTAACACTGAAGGACAGACAGTTGTCTTCAAGCTGCTACTCCACTTAATAAGGCTGCTGAACAGACTCTGGATCTGTGAAAATATCAGCATTTGGGCCAGGAATATTTTTTGTATTTTATGCATATTTATTGTATTAAATCCAGAGGAAAATAGGAAGCAAAATTACTCAGACCAGGGTTGGAAAAAAAAAGATAATAATAATAATAATTATATATATATATACACACACACAGTAGAAGGATGTTGTGTGCATATCAATAGCATTAATGTTGTTGTTGTTTTTTTCCAATGGCATACATCTTTATTGAATAACCAAAGTATGACAATATGACAAAATCAGACACAACAGAGCTGGACTTTCTTCGGTTGCAACGTTAATCTTTGATGGGCAATTAGCAAGGTGATACCTTGAGAGCTCTCTCATTTCCAGTATGGGCTTATTAAAGAACGTTGTGCCTTGTTGTGAGATCATATCAGCCTTTGATTTATCCTCCTGTTTGCCCGTTGCACTACATCACTGCAGAACATCAACGTTAGTGAAACTGACCCTACCTTCCTGCTGCGCTGC
The DNA here is from genome assembly GCA_036785325.1 of Urophycis tenuis. NCBI lineage: Eukaryota > Metazoa > Chordata > Actinopteri > Gadiformes > Phycidae > Urophycis > Urophycis tenuis. The sequence continues at coordinate 17,195 of JAXIVH010000415.1, forward strand.
CAGGAGCACACATATAAATAAGCCAGCCTCCTTCCCCTATTCATCTCTGATTCATCTCACCTCGTCATACATAGCTCTGCAACAATACGCCTCCCTGTGATTGTGGCAAAGAGAGACTTTTTCGATTACTGGAGACTGTGCGTATTTCTATGGGGGTCTACTTTGTATTTAACGTGATAGTCAGTCGATGCGAATCCAGACGAATGAGGTGAGTTGAGGATAACTGGACGATGCAAGCGACCCCCGGGGTCAGAACCCCTGGTCAGAACCCCGCACTAGAACCCCGCGTCAGAACCCCGCGCCAGA
>JAXIVH010000415.1:45000-47500 GCA_036785325.1 Urophycis tenuis
CAGCCACCCCAACTGAAGGTCAAACCTCAAGCCCCTAACTTCTAGCAGCTTCATGTGTTTAACCTTTAACCTCCGTGGCTCATCTGGCCCGGGGTGGCGTGTCGTCCCTGGCGTGCTCCAGCCGTGACAGACTGCCCTGGGAGGCACTCATGCGTGTTGGTGAGCTTTGCGTGTGCCGAGAGTCACGGAGCGGTGTTTGTGTGTGTTGACCTCATTCTTATGCACACGCATGTTGCCACATCATCACACACACACACACACACACACACACACACACACACACACACACACACACACACACACACACACACATACACACACACACACACACACACACACACACACACACACACACACACACACACTCACACACACACACACACACACACACACACACACACACACACATACACACACACACACACACACACACACACACACACACACACACACACACACACACACACACACACACACACTCACACACACACCGACACACACACACACACACACACACTCACACACACGCCTAGCTAATCAAAACAGCTTTCAAATCATCAGCGGACGAGGAAAAAATCAATGGAGCAATAGAAATGCATTCAGCGTTGAGCGGTGACCAGTGGGAATATCGAACGCGGAAACAATGACCAGCAGAGCGAGGGCAGCCATTGGTCACTGCCGGCCATTAGATTGGAGGAGGGAGATATGGCGCGGTGGTGAAAGAAAGCTCATAAAATAAGGCAACAAAGCGAGTGGATAGGCATTATTGACGAGAAAACGGACAAGATATGGGATGCATTATCTCGTCTTTGTATCCCCAAAGACTACAGAGACAATTTTTCAGTTGTCAAGTTACTTCAATGGAAGTTGTCAGACTGTAGAGAAAATACATGAGTTATATGTATATACTGTGTGTGTCAGAACACTCACACAACGACAGACTCTCTCTCTCTCTCTCTCTCTCTCTCTCTGTCTCTCTCTCATACACATACACAAATACACCCACACACCCAAACACACACACACACACACCAAAACACACACACACACACACACACACACACACACACACACATGCCAAAAATACATCTCAGCTTGTGAGCGGGTGCTGTCCAAGGTCCTGTAGTTAAGCTTCCATTTTGGCAATGCTTCTATGGTTACCACCGCCCGTAGTGTTGTGTGTGCGTATACAGCAGTGTGTGCGTATATAACAGTATGTGTGTGAGTATACAGCAGTGTGTGCATATACATATAACAGTATGTGTGTATATAACAGTATGTGTGCGTGTACAGCAGTGTGTGTGTATATAACAGTATGTGTGCGTATACAGAAGTGTGTGTGTATATAACAGTATGTGTGCATATACAGCAGTGTGTGTGTAAATAACAGTGTGTATGCGTATACAGCAGTGTGTGTGCGTATGCAACAGTATGTGTGTATATAACAGTATGTGTGTATACAACAGTGTGTGTGCGTTTAGAGCAGTGTGTGTGCGTATACAGCAGTGTGTGTGTATATAACAGTATGTGTGTGTATATAACAGTATGTGTGCGTATACAGCAGTGTGTGTTTATAACAGTATGTGTGCATATAACAATATGTGTGTGTATATAACAGTATGTGTGCATATACAGCAGTATGTGTGTATATAACAGTGTGTGTGCGTATATAACAGTATGTGTGCATATACAACAGTGTGTGTGTATATGGCAGTATGTGTGTATATAACAGTATGTGTGTATATAACAGTATGTGTGTGTATACAGCAGTATGTGTGTGTATACAGCAGTGTGTGTGTGTATACAGCAGTGTGTGTGCGTATGCAGCAGTATGTGTGTGCGTATACAGCAGTGTGTGTGCGTATACAGCAGTGTGTGTGTGTATACAGCAGTATCTGTGTGTATACAGCAGTGTGTGTGTATACAGCAGTATCTGTGTGTATACAGCAGTGTGTGTGTGTATACAGCAGTGATTGTCTGTATACAGCAGTGCGTGTGTGTAAACAGCAGTATATGTGTGTATACAGCAGTGTGTATCCAGCAGTGTGTGTGCATATACAACAGTATGTGTGTGTATACAGCAGTGTGTATACAGCAGTGTGTGTGTATATAACAGTATGTGTGCGTATACAGCAGTATGTGTGTTTATACAGCAGTGTGTATACAGCAGTGTGTGTGTATATAACGTTATGTGTGTATATAACAGTATGTGTGTGTATACAGCAGTGTGTATACAGCAGTGTGTGTATATAACAGTATGTGTGTATACAGCAGTGTGTGTGTATATAACAGTATGTGTGCGTATACAGTAGTGTGTGTGTATACAGCAGTGTGTATATACAGCACTATGTATGCATGCTGATCGTATTGCCATAGAGGTGATGTGGCTGCAGTATGTCACAGGGAACGGCCGTGCAGTAGAGCTGCTTTGACCTTGTGACCTCGTGAGTGTGATGCGATGATGTCATGTGACCACTCTTTAAGTGCCAATGTCATGAGA
>JAXIVH010000415.1:52500-55000 GCA_036785325.1 Urophycis tenuis
CAGCCTCAACCAGCCTCACCCCCGCGTAAACCAGCCATCATCCACACATACATAACCCCCAGCCCTCCAACACCAAACTGAGGCCGGTGAAATTCCCCGAGCCAAAGCCAACTCCCCGCCCACCCCATCCATAAAAGAAGACGGGAACCAAAGCATAAACTGGCTTCTTTCCATGGCTACCAAGCCTGAAATAAAATAAAAACCCAGTGTGACCCCCCAAGCCTCCAGCCCCCCTCCATCCTGGAGCCCTGCTCCTGGAGCTGCTGCCCTGACCGCCGGCCGTGTCACACTGGAAACGGCGCCGGGCCGGCTGGGCGGGCGGGCGGAGCCCCCACAGCCCCCACAGCTTGGCCGGCGGTGTTAGCTCCACCCAGGGCCCGGGAACAACCCTCTCCTGGGCTGACGGGGCCTCTCCTCCATCTCCTCCCCCGTGCACCACGGGGGGGGGGGGAGATGGATGCAGGGGGCGGGGCTTTAGCCACAGATTGCGGCTGCCTGTGGTGGTGGCGGTGTGGCCACGCCGCCCCCATCCTCCGCCGGGCTCCACCGCGCTGTGGGGGGTGGGGGCTGGCGGCCGGGTGGTGGCTGTCCACCGCCACTGACGGTGCCGTGCGCGTCCCCCGGACGGCCCTGCTGGGTCCCGGGGCGGTCTGGAGAGGCGCCGCCGCTCTGGGCGCCAGTGTAGCACCGCCCCCCGCTGCACGCCATCGCTGCACGCCACCGTGGCGGCTTCCGCTGGGCTCCTCCAGAGCAACACGTGGCGGTGGTAGGTTTGATTGATGCCGCTATGTGAGCTGGTGCTCCGTGGGGTGCCACGCAGGAGCTCTCTCCTTGAGTGTGTGTGTGTGTGTGTGTGTATGTGTCTGTGCGGTGATGGCTGGTTTATCCCGTACACAGTGATTACTCGATGTGCAACAGGTGCGCAGCCTTGCCCGGACCCACACGGTCCAATCAGTCGGCCTCGGGCCAGAACCAGAACCAGAACCAGCCATCATCCACACACACTCTCCACAGTCAGCCATCCCGTCGGCAGTAGAGTTTTGGTTTGTCGTTGTTTGGTAATTAATGGTGAAATGACGTGTCATGATGGGAATACATTGTTAAGCTTCTAAATGCCAAAGTGTCTCTCGTGTGAGTCGTGGCAAGGTAAAGGTTTTTTTCGTTTCGCAGTACCACGACTCGTTTGAGTCCTCTTAATATGACGGAGTATCGCCAAACCAAAATGAATCCCTTGATGCACTCTGGTGTGCGAGGCCCACAGCAGCAGACAGACAGGCAGCAGACAGACAGGCACCGCGTCCACGGGAGCGTGGAGAGCAGCGGCGCTGAGCAGTAGTTCCCCTCACCTGATCGGGAGATCAATGATCTCGACACCGCGCTGCCAACGCCTGTGGAAAGTCCTTGTAATCCAATTCATTGAATGTAGGGCCGCGTCATCACCGGCCACCTCTGCTGCCCTTGAGCATTCATTGTCTCTTTCACACTTGACGCACGCACCACTCGAGTGCACGCACACACGCACACACACACACACACACATGCACGCACACACGCACACACACACAAACACACACACACACCCACACACATACACACACACTCACATACACACACACACACCCACACACATACACACACACACACACCCACACACACTCTGCTGAATCTACTTTGTCGCTCTCCACTAAACTCTCAATGTAGTCACAGACACACACGCACACCCGCACACACATACACACCGGCACACACACACACACACACACACACACACACTCACCCGCACACACACACACACACACACTCACCCGCACACATGGTATGAGTAAACAAAGGGGCAGAGGACAGCTGCTGGCTGTGAGGGTGACTGATGGCTGCTTTATGTGACGGATTGACTATCTTGGCAGGATGTGGCAGGGAGGATGTGGCAAGGAGGATGTGGCAGAGAGGGCTAAAAACAGCCAGGTCCCAATAGCCCAGGCCTTAATTATCTCAGCTCAGCACAGTAACAACGATCATTAGTGGAACATTGTAGAGACCCTGGGCCTATGAAGCCATATGTGTACGTTGAACTGCACACAAACACACACAAGCACAAACAGATGTGTACACACGCACACACGCATGCACACGCACACGCACACACACACACACACACACACACACACACGCACACACACACACACACGCACGCACGCACGCACACACACACACACATATGCACACGTGCAGTCTTTTGCGGAGTGTTTTCCTCCGAGGGGGATGGATCGATATGTCACGTAATTGCTTGAGTGACCTTTGCTGATAAGAAACAGGAGCCTTTTGAAATCTCTATCTGTCTTTGTCACTTTGGCCATCTTCACCTCTGCAGCTGCACTCTCTCTGTGTCGCCTCGCATGTCGGTCCGATCAACGCACACAAACGCACACAAACACACACAGACATGAAATGGAACTGCAACACAGGCAAGACTGCTGTGTGTGTGTTACATATGGATCACACT
>JAXIVH010000415.1:60000-62500 GCA_036785325.1 Urophycis tenuis
TGAAATAGACACATAAATGTTCTACAGTGTTTTATATTGATTAGTAAGGTGTAGCCTACAGAATCCATTTTTGGCATACTTATAGCTTAAATACCTGTCTTGTATGAGAACCTTATCCTTTCTTTTATCTGTTCCTAGTTGCTCGCAATCGTATGATAAACCAGAAATTGTGCAATAATAGGGGCCGTGCGATAATAGGCGTTAAGTATGCTATAGACCTACTGCATGAGAACATTTAGATCGATATTGCGCAACAATCGGGAGATGGGGACCCCCCCGAATATTCATGGGTATTTCGCACACTGCCTATAACATACATCTACAATAGTTTGATAAAAAACAGCATTAATCCACTATCTTCTTACCTCCATCAACAGAGCATGGATCACATGAATAACACCGTACCTTTAATACCTTGTATATCTTTTATTAAAAACCCCTGAAACAAATCTTATGTTTATCAATAAAGGCCAAAAATGTCATTCTCAATCATGCTCGCAAGATTTAATGTAAGCAGTTTATTCTGTCAAATTAATTCCAAACTCTAAATAAATATGGCTTTCAATTGATTAATTGTAGATTAGTATTTATTACTTTGAGCGAACATGCATTTCATATTTTGTTGTAATGACTGATCCATGATTTATCTCTCACAACCAAGTTGTACAGCTGTTTATTTCAAACACATTTACACGTTATATCTCAGGATTCTTGGAGATACAGTAAATACATAGATGGGAAATTAGGAAATGTACATTTTTTAATGTTGTATTTGTTTTAGCTGAGTATGTTTTGAGTATATCTCAGTAAAAGTACATGATTTATGTTCCTGAATTCCAGTAAGTGAAGTAGCAGTCAGCATGAGCCCAAAGTGAGCTCCAGTGAAAGCTGTGAACAAGTCACTTTCTGTGTCAAGAGGCTGACACAGAAAGTGGCTTGTGTGCCTCTGAGATTCTCATTTGAATCTCAGACTCATTTGAATCTTACTAAACTTTTAGTTAGAAGGCAAAATGTAATCTTTTTGGATTTGCTCAAATTGTGAGAGTACTTGCTGGTATCATTGCTAGAGTAAATATTATGAATAATTATTGATGGCACAGTTATTCCTGTCGTTTGACGTGAAAACAGTGAATACAAAAATAATACAGAAAATGTAAATGAACACAACTATTATACATAAATGCACATCAAAATGTAATATTAGAAAACATGAGGCAAGTGTATGCACATCCAAATTCCCACTCAGTGTATGCAGTGTGCACCTCATATTTATTTGACAACACATGCAAGGAGTAAACAACATATATCCCCAGGGTACACACCCGGCCATTGCTTCCAAGCTGAATTGATTTAGCAGCAAACATACACAATGATGTGCCTTTCTATTTTTACACTGTACTCGTTCAAATTAATTTCAGGGCCAGCTTTGAGGAACACTATTCAACATGTTCATTCAATTTCCACATTCCATGTTGAATTTGTTCTTTTTAAGCGTGCATTTTTCATTTGTGTGCATTGTTGGAAGTTCCCAAGCATCCCCTTGTCACAGAACATTCCTCTGATCCACGCTATGTCCCACCCATTCTGCAGGCGAGTGCTGATCTGTGCTTGGTAACAGTCAGCATGCAGACAGCTGCTCTACAGTCTACACAGACATGCAAACACAAAATGGACTCTTTTAAAGTGTTGCTGTGATCCTAACAAGTTTAGGATCACAGTTAGAGAATGGGAGTATTTGAGTAACATGGGTGCTAAATGTGTTTGACTTTAAGAGCAGTTCAATCTCCTCGTATACACCTGCTATATAGTGTGTGTGTATTGTACACTTAAACATTCCTAATGATACAGTTGTGTGTTTCTTTGCCTGTGTACATGTGGCCTTGTTGGCACCTGTATATGTGTTCCTGTATGTGTGATTCAAGATTCAAGATTCAAGTCCTTTATTGTCAAATGTGCAGCATCACGTATATTCACTCTGTACAATGAAATGTATCGGACGAGGCCAACATGGAAGGAACTCAAAGAAAACTGGATTGGAGTCAGTAGGAATAAACAAACACAACACTTTGTCATCTTATGTATATATATTGAATGTGTGCAATGCAAAGTATGTGAGTGAATCAGATGTGATTCAATAGAAATGACAAAAGACCAGTGGGGGAGTGCAGTGTATTGTATGGAGGCCTGGTGGCGCTGGCTACCATGTGGTCATGCTTCATATAACAGCCCCTGTTCAGTAGAAACCAAACCAACAGAGCTGGAGTTATATGTATATCAAGGGGCTCTGATGCCTGCATACACACATGCAGGATCATTCCTGCATCATGCATTATTCAACTCAAAAAGGTGAATATGCTTTTTTATGTAGTTCATGATGTTCTGAAATCCAATCGCTCCAATGTTTGTCTAACTTAATATTACAAAACTTTCTCTGACCGCGTAAGGATTATTCATGGAGAAATGGTGAAAGCAAAACTCCCAGGGTGGTTCTTTCGTGCAT
>JAXIVH010000415.1:72500-90000 GCA_036785325.1 Urophycis tenuis
ACCTGCCAGGCCCCCCAGCGTCTCACTGCTGTATTCCTCTGCTCCCCTCCGGGTGTCGGCTGACCTTGTCTGGCAGGGATCACCTTGTTCCGCCCTTCTTCCATGACTCGTCCTTTATTATTATTTGTTTTTTCCACTTTCATTGCGCTGACATTTCCTCCCGCGTGACCTTAATACCGCCGCTGGCCGCGGGCGGGGCGGCCAGCCTGGGCCCGCCACGGGGAGCCATTAAAGGTGGAGTACCTGGTGCCACACCTGAGGAGAGGCCCCCAGTCGCCCAGCCGGGACGCGCTGCAGACATGCGCTTTGTGTGTGTGTGTGTGTGTCTGTCTGTCTGTGTTTGTGTGTGTGTGAACATGCATGCACATCAGCACCTTGTTTGTTTGTATGTATGTATCGTACTTGTGTATTTGTGCGCTTACGTATGTAATAAGTAAGTGAGTATTTATGTGTGTGTGTGAATGCATGTATGTATGTATGTATGTATGTATGTATGTATGTATGTATGTATGTATGTACTGTATGTATGTATGTATGTACGTATGTATGTATGTATGTACTGTATGTATGTATGTATGTATGTACGTATGTGACAGTTTGACAACTGTCCCTGTCTAACTGCCTGTTTACCTGCCTATCAATAGCGCGCATTGATAGTGTATGAACAGTAAACATTCACGCACACAACATAGTCAAGCTATTTATTTAAGGAACAACACAACACATACGTACAGTCTCTCCTCTCACCGTGGCTCTGTACTGCAGTCTAAAAGAGTCAGGGTTGGGCTGAGGGCTTTAAATATGGTGTCAGGAAGCACCTGCTGCCACTAATTGGCCCAGATTGGGCCAAACCATTTTTCCTTGTGTCAAGGGGGGACACTGGACATTGACTTTGAGATTCATGAGCAACAAGCTTAAATGTATGTGTGAAAATCATTTTCTGCAAGGTAAAATTAAGGTTAACATGCATGCTGTATTGTTGATGAGTTTATTCATGAGATCTGCAAAATACTACAGGATGATAATCCCCCTGTTGATTGGACCTGTCTAGTGGGAGGGGCCATGGGGTATAAAAGGGGTGAGCTGCTGCTGTCCTGACAGTCTGTTGTATGCTGTCGCCAGAAGAGGTGTCTGCATTGGGCAGGGTGCTCAGCTTTTCGTGAGATACCAAAGATCTCCTGAGGTGATTATTCTATTATGTTGTAAATTATGGTTAAATGCATTGAGTTCAATTTATTTATTTTGCTAATGGATTATTTGATTTATTGACATTGATTATTTGAAGTACCGGTATTTGATTGTGAATATACTTGATTTATTATGTTTTACTTTTTACTATTTTCAGATGTTTGGGTTCTGGCCTTCTCTGTATGTTTTGCACTTATTTGACACTTTGGGGGAATAAATGTTCAAAAACCGATTTGCAACCGTGTGCCTTGCCATCCTTTGGGTTTGAAAATCGAGTCTATTAAGGTTACATTACCTTCAGCCGAGGCGGGGTGTGACAATTGGTGGCAGTGGTGGGATGGCAGGCCGCGGAGGTTTGAACAAGCCTAGCAGAGGCAGAGCGAGAAGTGGGTTACGATCCCAAGTGTCAGTGCTAGCAACTACAGAGGAGGCTGAAGAGGTGGCCAATCCGAGGACCATGGCGATGGAGCTGGAAGGGGCGGCGGCCATGGATGAGGATCGTGAAGGATTTGGATGGAACACCGAGGAATCTGAAGAAGATGTTCGAGGTTATGAGAACTTGGGGGTTAGGCCTAAGGGGAAAAAAAAGGGGTCTAGAAAGGCTTGGTGGTCTGCTGAGCCACCGAGGACTACAACATTGTCAGGGGAACCTACACTGGTTGACATGTTCAAAGACTTTTTGATTGGCCAGCAACGTAGGGAGGGTGTATTGGTCCGTGAAATTCAGCAGTTAAAAAATGCCATTACCGTGCCTAATAAAACTGCCTCACCGGTTAGCCAAAATGCTAACCCTCCTCTTAACCTTCCTTCTGATGGTAGTCTTCGTGTGCAGACGCCCACAGACACACAGACACACACACACACAACCACTCCCAGATCTCAAGCTTCAACACCAAATCCTCCTCCATCTCCATCCAGAGATTCTTCCACCACACCTCTGCGTCCAGGTCCAAAGATGCTCCCTTTCCAAGAGGGAGAGGACATTGAGAACTTTCTGGTGCGCTTTGAGCGGGTCGCTCGCACCTGGGGCTGGCCTTCGTCTGAATGGGCTTGTCGGCTCATTCCTCTCTTGACAGGTAAAGCCCTGGATGCCTACTCCGCGATGGAGGAAGACGACTCCAACGTCTACGCTAGCCTTAAAGAAGCACTACTTGCAAAATTCGACATCTCTCCTGAGACATACAGACTTCAGTTCCGGTCAACCTACATACCCCCTGGTGAATCTCCCAAGGAGACTTATAACAGACTCAAAGGACTCTACAGAAGATGGATCAAGCCAGAGCAGCGGTCCAAAGATGACATTGCCGAGCTTATCATTCTTGAGCAAATGCTTCCCAACGAAATGAAGACCTGGGTCAAGGAACACGAGCCAGAAGATGGACTTACTGCAGCTAAGCTTGCAGGCCAGTACTTGAATGCTCGCAAAGGTCTCAGAACGCCAAGGCAACAGAATACCCGAGTAGCATCCCAAGGGGCAGCTGTCGTGTCTCACAAAGGAGGTGAGCACAGAGCCAGTGGTCCCGTGAGTGTTTCAGGCACCTTTGGGGAGAAGAGAGGATTCCGGAGACCGGGTCCAGTGAATGATCTCATCTGCTACCACTGTCAACAGCCAGGGCATTGGGCCTCAGTCTGTCCTTTGAAAGGGCCCAAACTATCCAGCTTCTGTTATGTGCCACATCCATCTCTCCCAGCTTCAGTTGTGGCACCGTTCCTAGCACCAGATCCTGAACCTGAGCTTGAACCTGACACTGAGCCTCTCATGATCCCAGCTCGTGTTAACGGTCGTCCAGTGCAAGCACTACTTGACACAGGTAGCTCTGTGACACTGCTTAACCATTCCTTTGTCTTGCTTGGCAATCTTGACTATCAGCATGCCTCAGCCATACAATGTGTCCATGGTGATCAAAGAAGGTATCCAGTGACTGATGTGACCGTCGTCATTGAAGACCAGGCTTTCTTGCTCCGTGTGGGGGTTCTTGAAAACATGCCTCATGACATGATCTTGGGCAGGGACTTACCCATTCTCCATGACCTTGTGCATCAGGCACGCCAGAAACGGGTGAAGTCCACTTCAACCCCAGCCATTCAAGAGGCTTATCCAGTACTTACCCGTTCCCAGACAGCCAAGCCAGGGCTGGAGCCTCTTCCTGACTTGGACCCTTCTTTATGCCAGGGTGGGCAGAAGGGACCCCTGAAAAGCAAACGCCAGCGTCGCCTGGAGAAGATCCAAGGTACTCCACTGTTAGGCAATCTCTCTAACTTGAAACCTGATGAAGAGTGGCAGGTACCTGAAGACATCAGAGAGCTACAAAGAGCGGATGCCTCACTGGCACCCCTACTGGCGAAGATTAAAGATGCTAACGTCACCTTCGTCACGCCAGACCAGAGTGAGAAGTACCTCCTGGAGGATGGAGTCCTGTATACCGCAGGTCAGCCAGAGAATCGCTTGGTTGTTCCAACTTGTGTTCGGCCTCTTGTACTCCATCTGGCTCATTCCATACCCTGGGCTGGTCATCTTGGGCAAGACAAGACTCTGGCTCGAGTCAAAGCCCGCTTCTTTTGGCCTTTAATGGTCAAAGATGTCATTGAGTACTGTCAAACTTGTCCGCAGTGCCAGAAGACTTCTCCGAGACGACCTGAGAGGGCTCCACTACTACCTCTTCCTTTCATTGATGTTCCTTTCCGGAGGATTGCAATGGATATCGTCGGACCACTGGACAAGAGCAGTGCAGGCCATGAATATATCCTTGTCCTCTGTGACTATGCAACCAGGTTTCCAGAGGCCTTCCCACTGAGGAGTATCAAGACACCCAAAATCATCACTTCACTTGTCCAGTTCTTCTCACGAGTTGGAATTCCCGATGAGATAATTACGGACCAAGGCACGAACTTCACTTCCAAGCTTATGAAGGAGCTTCACAAACAACTTGGCATTACTGGCATTCGCACCACCCCCTATCATCCACAAACTGATGGTTTGGTGGAAAGATTTAACCAAACACTGAAGTCCATGCTACGCAAGTTCGTAGATGACACCGGTCGAGACTGGGATAAATGGCTTCCCTTTGTTCTTTTTGCTTATCGAGAGGTACCTCAAGCCTCTACCGGCTTTTCGCCCTTCGAGCTTCTGTATGGGTTCCCTATTCAAGGTCCTTTGGATCTCTTGAAGAAATCCTGGGAGTCCAAACCATCCGCATCACAGGGTGTGCTTTCTTATGTGCTGCAGATGCGAGACCGACTAGAACAATACCGAGCTGAGGCAAAACTAAATCTTGGAAAGGCCCAGCTGAAGCAGAAGACCTGGTATGACCAAAAAGCACGACACAGGGTGCTACAGCCAGGTCAAAAGGTCATGCTCTTGCTTCCAACCTCCAGCAACAAGTTGCTAGCCCAATGGCAAGGTCCTTACTCCGTTGCCAGACAAGTTGGACCTGTCACTTATGAGATATCTCATCCGGACAAAGGAAAGGCATCCCAGGTATACCACATCAACCTTCTAAAGGAATGGAAGGAGAGGAAAGGATCTGTGGAAGGAACTGAAGTCCAGGACAGTCGAGGACTTACTCGGAACAAGGAGTTACAAGTGGAAAAGGTGATGCTGGCACGGGAAGTGGGAATGGAGGATGCCGACGAGGATACAGATCTAGCCATGCTTACTACATCACAGCAACCTGACGTGAGTCACTTGTCTGCACAACTATCCCTTGAACTCTTGCAGGTGTGTGAGGAGTTCCCAAACCTTTTTAGTGGAAAACCCGGGAAAACTCCATTAATCGAGCATGTAATTCGGTTAAAGAACCCTACCCCTATCCGTCAACGCCCATACCGGGTGCCTGAGCGACTGACGGCACCCCTCAACAAGGAGATTCAAACCATGCTGGATCTAGGAGTGATCGAACCCTCAGACAGTGAGTGGTGTAATCCAATTGTTCTTGTTCCAAAGAAAGACAACACTATACGACTCTGTAATGACCTACGCAAAGTGAATGCAGTTTCTAAATTCGATGCTTATCCTATGCCACGAATTGATGAACTCCTTGAGAAACTTGGCAAAGCTGTGTTCATTACCACCCTTGACCTGTGTAAAGGATATTGGCAAGTGCCTTTGGAGAAGGAATCAAGGGAGTACACTGCCTTCCGTGGCCCAGAGGGTCTCTATCAGTACACAGTCATGCCGTTCGGACTCCATGGAGCCCCTGCCACTTTTCAGCGGCTTATGGATCGAGCTCTGCAGGGATGTGCCCAGTTTTCTGCTGCATATCTTGATGACGTGGTGGTCTTTAGTACTTCCTGGGAAGACCATCTTATTCACCTGCGTCAGATTTTGCTCCGGATCCATTCCGCTGGCCTCACACTTAACACCCAGAAATGTGAGTGGGCCAAAACAGAGGTTTGCTATCTGGGCTACCATCTTGGCAATGGCCAAATACGTCCTCAGGTGGACAAGGTGAAGGCAATCCGAGACAGTCCTAAACCACGGACAAAGAAGCAAGTCCGGTCATTCTTGGGGCTTTCAGGGTGGTACAGGAGATTTGTGCCACATTTCTCTACCATCACAGCTCCTCTTGTAGAGCTGACTACAAAAGCATCCCCTAATCCTGTGAAATGGTCAGAAAGATGTGAAACTGCCTTCTCCAATGTCAAAGCCATCTTGTGCTCTTCCCCAGTCTTACAAAGTCCTGACTTTAACAAAAGATTCCTTGTTCAAGTTGATGCCTCTGGTGTGGGCCTTGGAGCTGTCCTAGCACAAGGAAAGGAGGGTGAGGAATGCCCTATTCTCTATTTGAGCCGTAAACTGCATCCCAGAGAAACGAGGTACTCTGCCATTGAAAAGGAATGTCTTGCCATTAAGTGGGCGTTGGACAGCCTTCGGTATTATCTTCTTGGACGGACCTTTGATTTGGAGACGGACCACCGAGCATTGAACTGGATCAACTCCATGAGGGATAAGAACTCCCGTGTCACCAGATGGTACTTGGCATTACAGCCATACTGCTTCAATATTACTCATAGAGCTGGAAAAACAAACTTGCTTGCCGATTACCTGTCCCGCCTTCCTGAACTTGCAGTTCCGGGAGAGGAGGGAGGTGATGTGACAGTTTGACAACTGTCCCTGTCTAACTGCCTGTTTACCTGCCTATCAATAGCGCGCATTGATAGTGTATGAACAGTAAACATTCACGCACACAACATAGTCAAGCTATTTATTTAAGGAACAACACAACACATACGTACAGTCTCTCCTCTCACCGTGGCTCTGTACTGCAGTCTAAAAGAGTCAGGGTTGGGCTGAGGGCTTTAAATATGGTGTCAGGAAGCACCTGCTGCCACTAATTGGCCCAGATTGGGCCAAACCATTTTTCCTTGTGTCAAGGGGGGACACTGGACATTGACTTTGAGATTCATGAGCAACAAGCTTAAATGTATGTGTGAAAATCATTTTCTGCAAGGTAAAATTAAGGTTAACATGCATGCTGTATTGTTGATGAGTTTATTCATGAGATCTGCAAAATACTACAGGATGATAATCCCCCTGTTGATTGGACCTGTCTAGTGGGAGGGGCCATGGGGTATAAAAAGGGTGAGCTGCTGCTGTCCTGACAGTCTGTTGTATGCTGTCGCCAGAAGAGGTGTCTGCATTGGGCAGGGTGCTCAGCTTTTCGTGAGATACCAAAGATCTCCTGAGGTGATTATTCTATTATGTTGTAAATTATGGTTAAATGCATTGAGTTCAATTTATTTATTTTGCTAATGGATTATTTGATTTATTGACATTGATTATTTGAAGTACCGGTATTTGATTGTGAATATACTTGATTTATTATGTTTTACTTTTTACTATTTTCAGATGTTTGGGTTCTGGCCTTCTCTGTATGTTTTGCACTTATTTGACACTTTGGGGGAATAAATGTTCAAAAACCGATTTGCAACCGTGTGCCTTGCCATCCTTTGGGTTTGAAAATCCAGTCTATTAAGGTTACATTACCTTCACCCGAGGCGGGGTGTGACAACGTATGTATGTATGTATGTATGTATGTATGTATGTACGTACAGTATGTATGTATGTATGTATGTATGTATATAAGTATGCTTGCTTCCCTACGTACACACCTTAATAAGTTTCGAAACATAAATATAATATACCAAACCCAGACTTTTTGTCACACAAAGTTCAAGTGAGTTAATGACTAGCATGGGGGAGGTGGCAGCAGACAGCGTCTCTGTAGCTGTCACTGGACGTTAGCTGTAGCATTGGGGTCAAGCGAAGCCGGAATGAGCTCTGGCTTCCTCTAAGTTAACACCAGCTCATTAGTCAAGTAGAGCAGGGTAGTCACACCTCGACACACACACTAATGCACTCTGTGTCCCCTACTCGGCCATGTAGCCCCTGTGTTTCTACGTGACCACTGTGGCTACCTTTACAGGCGGTTGTTCTGTGTTATATTGTGCGTTATTTTTGGTCAGAATGTAAAAACTATTCAGTTTTGTTTTCAGAAAACTCAGATGGGGAAAATAAAACAAACTAAGAACATTATTAGTTTGGAGTCATAACTGAATATGAATATAACATGTTTACAGGTCATAAAATACTAGATTGATTTGCCCTTGCTATATATATATAATTTACAGGGCGCTCAATATCAGTCGACACTTGACCGTACCTCTCTCCATCTCTGCCTGCTCTCATTACCACTTCCTAATGGCTGCTTGGTATTTTCAATTGTGTTTTATTTTAGTTTCTTCATGAGCATATCATGGGCCATTCCCCGCCAGCCCTTATAGGATCACCTGTGGCAGAAATGACAGACAAAACATCACAGTCAGACAGTACAGCTGTAATGGAGGCCGTCATCACGGTGATCCGCAGCTCGATGACCGGTGTGGGTTTTTTTTTATCACATTTAATTACCTTGGAGGAAATGAGAGAGCGTCTTCCTGTCTATCTTTATCGCTTTTGTCTTCACTCTCGCTCGCTGCGTTTCAGCGTCTCTGTTCCCCGGCGTGTTTGTATTGCTCTCTAATGGGGGAGCTTCTATCTGCGGAGTCTCTGTCGATTTATCTCCCCCATCCTCCCCCCCTGTTGTCTCCCTCCTCTCCATCCCTGTTGCTCTTTATCCCTTCTCCCCCGCTATATCCATCCCACCCCTCTCTCTCTCTCTCTCTCTCTGTCTCTCTCTCTCTCTCTCTCTCTCTCTCTCTCTCTCTCTCTCTCTCTCTCTCTCTCTCTCTCTCTCTCTCTCTCTCTCTCTCTCTCTCTCTCTCTCTCTCTCTCTCTCTCTCGCCCTCTCTCTCTCTCTCTCGCCCTCTCCCACTTTCTGTTTTTCTCTGTCTGCATCTCCCTCCTCTTCGGGTGACTTCCAGCGCCCATCCTAATCCCCATAGATAGTTAATTATAGACAGCCACTCACACACTAATGGCATGAAGTAATTATAGAACTCAGTGGAGAATTCACCAGTCACTCCTCCTACCTTCTCCTCTCCGTTCCCTCCCGTCCTCCCAGCCATTCCCCCACTTAGTGTCCCTTTCCCTCCTGCTCTCGGTGCGTTCACCTTCTAGTCCACTGCTGCTTCTGCAGACATGCTATTATTATATTCGTCCAGCCCAGGAGGTCAATGTAAAAATGTGGCTATTACGTTTAGGCAGGTCTATTGATTGGAGTATATTCTATCCTGTCCTTAGAAAGCCTCCGTCTGTCTATAGTCAGCCTCTGAGGGCCAGCAATGGCAGACAGTATGATCCTTAAGCATAGGGAACTTAGCAGAAAAAAAAGTATTCTACTTTTAGTCAAAAGCGGGACATGAGCGAAAATGGCTGTAATTGGATTTCCACCATAAATCCTCCATTTGAGAGGATGTTATGCCCTACAATGATTGAGCTCTAAGCATTAAACAATATACCTGTACATCACAGACACAAGGTCTAAAAGCCCATTAATGTACAGGAACAATGCAATGACTCCTATAAATGATCTGTGCAATATGGTACAGGCATCCCCAGACAATAGGCACAATTTGGCTCAAACAATATCGAGAGTAATTTAGACGTGGCGGAGAGCGTGTATCACGATAACTGTGAGTGATTTACTACATCAAATATCCCCAGCACCATCTGGTCACCACCTATATGCTGCGGTGATCAAGAGGAGGATTGGTCCAGAAGCCCACTGGGTGTACATTAGCTAACCATGTGGCCATGTAGCTGTGGCAGCTTTTAGCCTGATAGAAAAGCCAACAAAGAGACAGTAGTGGCCGTAGTGTTTGTCTTTTCAGCTAAATTGGGCTTTAGATTGACTCAATGGAGACATTTGACCTTCCTTTCTTTGCGTTGCCTTGTTTGTTTATATTGGTAAGGATGACACGTCATAAATCCAAGTATTCTGCTAGATGATACTCACTCTCAGGTTATCATATGTTAAATATGATTTAGTATTGGAAGAACTGTCATTATCAGAACCTCATTGATAACATCAATGTTGACAATGAGGTTGAAACAATTGCACCATTTTTTTAATGGAGTATATATCGAATAAAGGTCCCTTCGGGCTGTCGAATAAGATAGCATGCACATTTAGCTTTAGTAATAGGATTCACATGTCATAACAGTAGCAGTTGTGAATTGCTAGTGGCATCATGTTTAGTAAAATGTAGGTATTGTCCTTTTATCTCAGCAGACTATCTGATTGCTTTATGATTTAGATTAAGTCGTAACCACCATCCATGCATGGAGACATGGTTGTCAAACATTAATGAGCTAGGATTGAAAAGGACAGAAACACAATCACAACACACACACACACACACACACACACACACACACACACACACACGCCATTAATGCATTAAAGTAGCCAGTCCTGCATGAAAATTAACAAATCCTATTAACACCTCAGATTTTAATTTGAAGAGTGATTAAAGGGTACTTGCACACATTCCAAACCAAGCCTCTTTTCGAGCTACTCTGCAACTTTTCCAGCCAATAGCTAAAGCACAGGTTGCAGACGCATTGCAGTTTATGGTCATTTTAACTTGCCATAATAATCGAACTGCTGTAAAAAAAGATTTGCAATGAGATATGGGCTTTGACTAAAATCCTGCAAGGTTTTGCAATCAGTCAAATATATCACAACATTACTAACCTTTCATAATGCCATTTGAATAATACATATAACATTCATTGTTTATGAATCCGTCGTTAGGTTTTGACAGATCAATTGTGCACTCACAAAAATATAGAACACATTTTGACGGTAAACCTTTCTATAGGAGGGTAGTAAGGAATGTATTTATTTTTGGCTAATTAAACCCATCTGTGACAAAGAAATCTGGTAAAAAAGGTTAATCAGATGAACATTTGTTGTTTATTGTATTAAAGGAAGACATCAAGAGGCCCTTGTTAATACTTCATTTGTGGTTTAAAGGGATTACGGCCATCCAGTGACTAATGCTGCCTTTAGGTCAACATGTGGAATATAAGTTAGATCATGGAGGCTGATGATGCATAGTGCCCAGTTGTATTTTATCAACACATTAACACAAATGTCACAGATATTTAAAGTTGTCATATCAATTCATATTATAATCAAGGTTGATTAAAAGATAGATACATACTTTCATTTGTAAATGAGTAGTTTGCTCTGACTGCTGAATACCTGATTGGCCTCAGAGTCCTTTTAAGATGATGAATGATGAAAAAGTGACATTACTGCAATATTTTAGTTTTTTCAGTTGTTCCCTGGGCCCTGAAACCCAGCGAGCAACACATTGTGTTGTTTTGTGCTGATAATTCTTAAAGTACCAGTGATCATGGACTGAACAGCAGGACGCAGCTACAGTCCAGTAACAAGCAGACACTTACTTTGTCTGTGAGGAGATCAGTTCCTCCACAGGTGTTTCCTCAGACTCATACATATGAACAGACTTCAGGATGAATAAAAGATGTACAACACAATTACTATTACTGTCATTGGAGAAAGCTTCGACGGTGCTATTGTTGAGAATAGGATGCTAAATAAGCTATGAGGACAGGAGCAAATGGCTGCTAGAGCAGGCAAAGAAAAGTGTCAGACGGCGAAGGGAGTAAACTGCAGACAATACACCATCTCTGGTCAAATAGACCACAGACCAATTCAATAATTGTAATTATTCTATTGTTGTTGATGGCCTGGACACGACATGTATCAAATCTCTTGGTAAGAATGTTAAAATGTTCTAATTTGCATAAGAATTATTGTACTGAGTGTAAAACATAATACAGATACATTCATTTCCAATAACAAAATTACACAGGATGTAAACAGCATTGACGAAATGCCAGATTGATTCATTTGCAGGATACTAATGGAACACTTTGTCAGTAAGTCCTATTTATCCATTGATAACACATCTAATTATATTCATCATTATCAAGCTAACAGGAATTTAAAGGTGTGTTTACTTTGGACTCCATAGAATTACCAAACCTGTTGACAAAGCCCTCCTCAGAATGAATGGAGAAGTTAAATGAAGAGGTAGAATTAGTCTCGTTTGCCTTGGAGAAGTTATTCTGTTCATGAAGTCCACCGTGAGACCTTGCATTCCTACTTTGGTCCAAAGTGTCAATGACCAACGTCCTTCCTTTCTCCCCCACTGAATCTCAGCCAAACACAGATGACTGAACGAAGGACACTCAGCAACAACATTTCTCTAAACAAAAACAATGACTTCAGACCTCGTGGAGGACATAACTGTGGTAGAGGCACCTCAGAGAAACAGAGAGTAAATCCTCACACTAAATGCTGAAGGACCTCCAGTCCCTGCCGGAGAAGTAAGACACATTATTTGATTTGTTTTTAACAGGAACAAGTCCAGTTCAGGCTATTTTAACATATCTACATTTTTGATAACACACTTTGAATTCCAAACTGGCCTTACACATTCTGACTAAAGCTGTGAAACCCATCAGCATGAGGAGCAGAGACCTCCAGCCTCAGCCGTGCTGGTGAGGTTCTGAGCTGAAGGTGTCTCAGTGTGGAGGAGAGACGGGGATGGCAGCAGTGTGTGGGCCACGGCTGAGGAGCTGCAAGACGCAGAAAGGCCTGTGGCGAATATGGAGAAAAAGCAAGCAACACAAATAAATAAATAAAAATAATAAAGAAAGCAGTTTCTCCTCCTTGCACATCTTTGGACACCGTTGACAAATCATCAGGGATAAAGTGTGAACTGGTGAATATCAAACCATTAGTAATGGGCTGAAATGAGTCCTCTCGCCAACAGTGGTGGAGCTCTTTGTGCTGTGAAAGCTTTCGTTAATTAAGAGTGGCCATTGACTCAAAGCATTGAGGCTGTAAAATGAATGCACAAGTCCCTGGTCTCCCTGGCCAACCTTCAGGGTGCTCCACACAGCCCTGTGGACCTCCAGGACACTGTAGCTGCCTCCACAAGTCCCTGGTCTCCCTGGCCATCCTTCAGGGTGCTCCACACAGCCCTGTGGACCTCCAGGACACTGTAGCTGCAAGCCATCAGCTCAGGTGGGGACGTCTCCTCCTCAGGTTCCTCTCCACAGTCTAGTTTTATATGTCGACGACATTTCATAGCATGGACTAAAACGTGCAAAAAATGTGTGTGAAATACGTTTTTATGATACATAATGATATTGTCGCGACATATTGTTGGCTCAGTAACCTTCGTGTCTCTTCCACTGAAAGTACTCATACAGAGTTGGCAATGAAGGCTCTTTTGCTGTTGGGTCTTATTCAGTCCACTTCAACGGTGAAATCAGCTTTGAGCTTTTTAATAGACAGTAATTGCCCCACATTTCCGTCCACCGCAAACCAGCAGACGCAGAGAATGGAATAAAGGACTGTCAATGTGATTCATTGTGACTTGATGCACTCAATGTTACACCATTTGCAATTGACTTTCAGAGTTGTGTGACCACAATTTGGGTCACTTTTTTCCCCTAGTTTGATTTGGCAAACTTTTAAAGATGACAAGTAAAGACAGACAGAGAGAGACAGAGAGAGAGAGAGAGAGAGAGAGAGAGAGAGAGAGAGAGAGAGAGAGAGAGAGAGAGAGAGAGAGAGAGAGAGAGAGAGAGAGAAGCAAGGCTAGATTAAATCCATGCCAGATCCTGTGTTGTTATACGATACAACAAATCACTGTGGTGGTTGTTGTTGTTGTTGTTGTTGTTGTTGTTGTTGTTGTTTTTGTTGTTGTTGTTGTTGTTATTATGTAATATTTAACCAGCCAGCGTTGTCAGAATGGTGCCCATAGGCATCACAGGTTCACACACACAAACACACACACACACACACACACACACACACACACACACACACACACACAGGGAATTAAATTCACTCTGGTGTAAACCTGCTGGAGAACTTCAGCACGTTGCTCATTCACATCATGGTAATGTGATTATGGTTGTAGCGTAGTAGCAGTGAGAGGGAGAGACGGCGGTGGCGTTTTGTGGAGCCAGTGGGTGAACCCGCAGGTACGTACATACGGCCCCAATCAGGTCCGCTCTGATGATGCTACACAACGTCCATGATGGGAACCAGCAGGCGAGTGTGAGGGGGTGGTGGGCCATTTAAAGATCTGTCTCTGGAAAGTCTCCACATTTTGGGAAAGAGTGCTTTAAATTGACTGACTCCCACACACTCGCTGTCTTTGTCTCCCAATTGTGGGGGATAGTGTGGGTGTTAGAGAGAGAGAGAGAGAGAGAGAGAGAGAGAGAGAGAGAGAGAGAGAGAGAGAGAGAGAGAGAGAGAGAGAGAGAGAGAGAGAGAGAGAGAGCATGTCTGTGATTTACAATGATTACATGTCCCTCATGAGACATAATCAGCGAGTATGAGTGAGTGTTTGAAATTAGACAGAATGTTAAAAAAGTCCTTCCTCTGGACTGGATTATTATGTCATCTCTAGGGCAGGAGCAACACATATGGACAAAATGGATGAATGTCATCATATACAATTGTCCCCTTTAATGAATTTGCCTCAGGAGTTTAATTTCTGTGACTTTTGCAGATAAAGTCAATTAAAACCATGATGTGTATGATATACAGTATGTTCCTGCTCATACAGCGAAAAACCAAAGAAAAAATAATGAGGTCTTGATAGCTCTCATTGAAAAATGCTCAGAAATTAAGATCATTAATTTTATCTGTCGCAGAAAATGTGGCACTAACTTGCCACACACACACACACACACACACACACACACACACACACACACACACACACACACATAATCACATACAAATGCTCATTCATTCTCCATGAATATATAAAGAAAGACAAGACAATGTATAGTGACAAAAATTCATATTCACCATCACCTCAACCACCACCATCTCCGCCTCCACCACCACCATCACCGCCTCCACCACCACCATCACCGCCTCCACCACCACCACCACCACCACAATCACCACCACCACCTCCACCACCACCACATAAAGGGTAGAGGGTAAAGGGGGCATTTAGCAGACGCTTTTGTCCAAAGCGACTTACAATCTGTACATTTTTGTGAGGGTTCAACATGCAGACAGTTGGAGGAGGGGATCGAACCGCCGACCCTACGGATAGTGGACGACCGCTCTGTCCACCCGCTCTACCTACTGAGCTACTGCCGCCCCCCCCCCCCCCGCTGCCCCGACCACATCCACATCCACCACCTCCACCTCCACTGCCTCCACCAACTACACCACCACCACCTCCACCACCTACACCACCACCGCCTACACCTCCACCGCCTCCACCTCCACCGCCTCCACCACCGCCGCCACCACCACCTCCACCTCCACCTCCACCGCCTCCACCACCACCTCCACCACCACCACACCCACCACCAGCAGCAGCTCACAGCACTTCCCATAGAGCTGGCCTCCAGTTTGTCTGTACAGGCCAGATTTGGGTAAAATCCCCCGTCTAATGCCCATTATGCTTCCGTCAGGCTTGTCGCTGAGACCACAGTGGTAGCTTAGCGCGTCTTAGCGGCCGCGTTCCAAAGCCATCAAGACCACAACCCCACATCGCCGTTCCCCACAAAGGACTGTCCCGCTTCCAAACAGAGGCTTTGGCATGCACACCGTGGAGGGAACACAACACACAATACAACACAACACACAACACACAACACACAACACACAACACACAACACACAACACACAACACACAACACACAACACAACACACAACACAACACACAACACAACACAACACACAGCACACAACACAACACACAACACACAACACAACACACAACACACAACACACCAACACAACACACAACACAACACAACACACAACATACAACACAACACAACACAACACGCAACACACAGCACACAACACACAACACACAACACAACACACAACACAGCACACAACACACAACACAACACACCAGGCCTTCTCCCTGTCCTGTCATCCCACCCTTATCACACGACAAGTTATACTGTGATGCTGAGGGACCGAGCCGCCCCACTGTGATTATGTGATTATAAAAGACTTATTTCCGTTACAATAAACAAAAACATTACATAAATTGGTCAAGTGGGGACAACAGGGTAATTTCCCATATTGGACCCGCTTGGTGTGCAGAGCTGCTTTGGGGGGAAAAGGGGCTCCTTTCAGCTGGGAGAGTTGGTCTGCAGTGTGAAGGCAGACACTCCTCTGATGGTGATGTCACTGCTGGGATGCCGCGGTGTGTTTGAATGCCACGCTGGAGCCGTGTATTTTTTTCGAAAGGTTTCACGAATCCTCGCCATCTAACGGAGGCTCATATAATTTGGTTCTGGAGTGAAGGCAGTGGTCTGTGGTGTCGTCTGTCAGCGCAGACACTCATCACCGCGGTGTTGGGAATCAGCAAAACCAAGTTAAACACAGAGCTAGCCTTAGCATAGCAAGTGGTGATGCACAATTAATGGAAGGCTTACATGTGATTTGCGTCGGTAAGTGTGTGTTTGCGACTTTAAGCTGTGTATAGGTGTGGTTGTGTGTGTGTGTGTGTGTGTGTGTGTGTTGATATCCCTATGTATATGTCTGTGACAGAGATGGATGGGTTTCTGGTCTAAAAAACTAAAGTTAAATGTCACACCTGTCCATCACAACACACCTGCACTCACCGACGTGGCTGCACTGACAGGCTGACATTTACACACACACACACACGCACGCACTCACGCACGCACGCAAACACGCACGCACGCACACACGCACGCACGCACGCACGCACACACACACACACACGTGCACACACTTACAGACATACACACCTACACACACACACAAATAAACACACACACACACACACACACACACAAACACACACACACACACACACACACACACAACACACACACACTCACAGACATACACACCTACACACACACACACACACATACACACAAACACACACACACACATGCACACGCACACGCACACACACACACACACACACACACACACACACACAACACACACACACTCACAGACATACACACCTACACACACACACACACAGATGTGTGCACACATATGTTACATGCATTCAAAATCCATACCCAGGATATGAAAGGGTCGCATCTCAAAGGGAGAAAGATGTCTGGATCCACTTGGGCTCAGTCACCAAGGTTGTCTGAGTCAAACACGGTCGACTCCATGTCATGTTTTATGTTCAGAGGAGTCAATGTGATGGTGGCATTTCATGTCGTACCTTAATGACTCTCTTTGAGTCATCTCAGGCTGCATGTTTGATATTGACGTCAAATGAATGCACATATCTGACGCAAATCCCTGAGTGGCAATTTATATTCGCGCCACATTTAACTAATACGAAGCACTGACACGCAGGAATAATCCATACACCTGGTGAAGATTATGTTCTGATTGATTTAAAAAATAGCTGCGCCATATTCAAAGATTGACTCTAAATAATTGGAATAATTGGAATCTATATTTATGATTGCATATGTTGCCTAATATCCACTTCAAACACATGATAGAATTTCTTGAGATCCATTTTGAATCTCATGCAAGTGCAGGCTGTGAGTCAAACAGGTCTCACACATCGCTGGTTTACTGCTCTTTATCTAAAGGTCAAAAGGTCAAAGGTCACTGAAACAGAAAACTTGGGCCCGCTTCATTAAAGGGGACACTTTTATATGGTACATTACTTCTACTATTTATCTATATTGTTCCTATTATCCTCGTGTTGCTACACTCTAAATAAAAAATGTATTCAATGGATGTCATTATTTAATATCTGTCTGTCTCATGTGTGCTTTTTTTTTGTTTTTGTATGAGCAAGTCTTAGTTAGTATTCAAA
>JAXIVH010000415.1:102500-104901 GCA_036785325.1 Urophycis tenuis
AAGTATGGCCATCAGGCGATGTCCTCTGGCAGGCTTAGCTAACCTGTTCAGTGACACTCTACCAGCTCTAACCTGTTCAGTAACACTCTACCAGCTCTAACCTGTTCAGTAACACTCTACCAGCTCTAACCTGTACACTCTACCAGCTCTAACCTGTTCAGTAACACTCTACCAGCTCTAACCAGTTCAGTAAAACTCTACCAGCTCTAGCCTGTTCAGTAACACTCTACCAGCTCTAACCTGTTCAGTAACACTCTACCAGCTCTAACCGGTTCAGTAACACTCTACCAGCTGTAACCTGTACACTCGACCAGCTCTGACCTGTTCAGTGACACTCTACCAGCTCTGACCTGTTCAGTAACACTCTACCAGCTCTAACCTGTTCAGTAACACTCTACCAGCTCTAGCCTGTTCAGTAACACTCTACCAGCTCTAACCGGTTCAGTAACACTCTACCAGCTCTAGCCTGTTCAGTAACACTCTACCAGCTCTAGCTTGTTCAGTAACACTCTACCAGCTCTAACCGGTTCAATAAAACTCTACCAGCTCTAACCTGTTCAGTAACACTCTACCAGCTCTAACCTATTCAGTGACACTCTACCAGCTCTAACCTGTTCAGTAAAACTCTACCAGCTCTAACCGGTTCAGTGACACTCTACCAGCTCTAACCTGTTCAGTGACACTATACCAGCTCATGTTCGGATCCAGTGTGTGTGTGTGTGTGGGGCGCATGGAGCTTGGTCTGGGGGCGCGGCCCCCCCAGATGTAAGCTCATAACATCAGGGTCAAAGGTCGCGGGAGGCGTGGCCGTGGGGACAGCTCAATGTGTGTCGGGCCCAGACTTCTCCGACTCCCCTGAAGTCTGTGCCCGACACACATGGAGATGTAGACAGAGCTGAAATGGGTCCATACGTTTGGGACTCCTTTTGAGAATACAAATGTCACATTTCGGCGAGGCTACGCGTTTGTTGTTAGCAATTTGTTTTGGGAATAGTAATGTGTTGTAAAATGTGACCTAAAGCGATGCTTGCATGCCGAAGGGATGGTGTTTACCTTTAATAGCTACGGATGCGGACGTGGATAACGCCTCCTGCGCTACGCTGCAGCGAGCAGACAGCCACACGGCCAGCAGTCTGCCGACCAATCAGTTTACAGTGACGGGCGGAGAACACAGCGCAATTATGTCTACAGGTTTGTGTGTGCGTGTGTTTGTGTGTCTCCTGCATACAAAAATGGTGTTTATGTGTTTGTAAACAACATTTGTTGTCTTCTCTCCGGTATGTGCATTTATCGAAAATTGTGTTTCTCGAGATTATTCAAATGGATTTTGGGCATTTGTATAGGGTGTGTGTGTGTGCGTGTGTGTGCGCGTGTGTGTGTGTGTGTGCGTGTGTTTGTGCGTGTGCGTGTGTGCGTGTGCGTGTGTGCGTTTGCGTGTGTGTGTGTGTGTCTGTCTGTGTGTGTGTGTGTGTGTGTGTGTGTGTGTGTGTGTATGTGTGTGTGTGTGCACGTGAAGGTGTATTTCTGGCCTTTCTCTCCACTGCAGATGGCTGCGTTTCACAGCTCTTGCTAACCTATATTACATTTTTTCCTTCCATTCAACAACAAGCCGACAGATTTGCCAGGTCTCCACACTTCAGTGGCAATTCCTGCCGGCTAGATTTCATAGCTTTGGAATTACCACGGATACATTCCCAAATATAGCCGGGATAGAGCTCATGTGAGAACCAAGAAAAAGACTTCCAGGGGTGAACATCCGGAATAACTGGCTTTGCATTCTTTCATTTGTGCTGTGTGGGCGTGTGTGTGTTTGTGTGTGGCCGTGAGTGGGTTTTGTGTGGCCGTGTGTGTGTTTGTGTGTGGCCGTGTGTGTGTTTGTGTGTGGCCGTGTGTGTGTTTGTGTGTGGCCGTGTGTGTGTTTGTGTGTGGCCGTGTGTGTGTTTGTGTGTGGCCGTGTGTGTGTTTTTTGTGTGGCCATGAGTGTGTTTGTGTGTGGCCGTGTGTGTGGCAGTGTGTGTGGCCGTGTGTGTGTTTGTGTGTGGCTGTGTGTGTGTTTGTGTGTGGCCATGTGTGTGTTTGTGTGTGGGCGCGTGTGTGTTTGTGTGTGGCCGTGTGTGTGTTTGTGTGAGGCCGTGTGTGTGTTTGTGTGTGGCCGTGTGTGTGTTTTGTGTGGCCGTGTGTGTGTTTGTGTGTGGCCGTGTGTGTGTTTGTGTGTGGCCGTGTGTGTGTTTTTGTGTGGCCATGTGTGTGTTTGTGTGTGGCCGTGTGTGTGGCAGTGTGTGTGTTTATGTGTGGCCGTGTGTGTGTTTGTGTGTGGCTGTGTGTGTGTTTGTGTGTGGCCATGTGTGTTTGTGTGTGGGCGCGTGTGTGTTTGTGTGTTGGTGTGTGGCGCCGTGTGTGT
>JAXIVH010000416.1:0-2500 GCA_036785325.1 Urophycis tenuis
GAGTTAATTTATGATGAGTTAGTCGTGGTGGTGTGTCAGCGAGTGCTCTGCTCTGAGTCAGCGTTCACGCGGCGTCTCCATTGTGCTCTGAAGGCTGCAGGGGAGTCGTTGCTTTGTGCGTTGCACTTTAAATATTTATGTCAGATGAAAACCCTTTAGAATAAAATAAAAAAAGAATTCTATATAGTTATTTTTCAGTGCTGGAATTGATTTAAAGTTGCGAGTTAGAGTCAGGGCCGTTAAAAGGGAACGCACAGCTGCTACAAAAATACCAAATAAAATACACAGACACAGACACACAGACACGCACGCACACGCGCAAACACACACACACACACACACACACACACACACACTCACACACACATTATAATAAAACACATGCCTGCTCATAAAATGCTCCATAATAACGCCTGCCTCATAGAAAAACATGTGATCTGGGATTATCTGAGGCCACATTTACACATAGCCAGGTATTTAGAGAAATTAATATTTCTCTCCCTCGGTTTTCAACAGTAACATTGTGCACACAATGCCGTTTTCACAAAAGCTGTCATTTAGGTCAACCCGCGTAAACAGCCAAACAAACTGTAAACACGGGGCGCTCATATGACGTTAAGCATTTTCTGGCGCATAACGTGACGTTTGAGAACCTGAAACCCTGTTTCTCCCAGTTGACACGGCAACACATAACCGGCGTTTTCAAGAAATCTCCACTTTGGCCAGAGTTTAAAAAAAAAAATTTTTGTTGAAATAATCGTTTTCTGTGATTAAAAAACGGGGTTTTCGTGTAAAATGAGAGGCCAAACCCCAGGGAAACATTTACGTCCTCCCTGCGTGTAAACGGGGCCTTTAGTGCCTCTAACCCCTCCGACCTGGAGGTCGGTGCGGGGCGGCTCTGGATGAGACTCTCAGAACATCTCGTTAAAAAACAATCACAGCCCGCCGGAGGCCTGCCCCGCGTCTCGGCCGCGGTCGTCAACGGTAACGCAATATCTGGGTTTTTTTTAATCGTTATTTTTAGTTTGGATGGAGAGGAAGAGGTGTCCTGGCCGCACCCTGTGACCCTGTGTGAGACCCGCGCTGTGCGCCGGCGTGCGGGGCTCGTCGGTGATGGCGCTCACACATTGGGCCCCACGGTGGGCCCCGCGGTGGGCCCCGCATTGGGTCTGCTGTGGGCCCCACGGTGGACCCCGCGGTGGCCCCCGCGGTGGGTCCGCTGTGGGCCCCGCGGTGGGCCCTGCGGTGGGCCCCACATTGGGTCCGCTGTGGGCCACGCGGTGGGCCCCACATTGGGTCCACTGTGGGTCCGCTGTGGGCCCCCGCGGTGGGCCCCACATTGGGTCCGCTGTGGGTCCGCTGTGGGCCCCGCGGTGGGCCCCACGGTGGGCCCCGCGGCATTGCTCCCGACCTTCAGTAGCCTCTCACATCAGGGCCACCTGACGCGCGTGGCACTGGATGCGGGGCAAGCAAACCGTCCCACCGAGAGACACACGCAGACACACGCCCACAAGTGACACAATTGGTCTTCTGTGCTCCCTTCACTCCGGGCGAGAGGCGTTGGACCTGGGCACTCCAGGCCATAGGCCCGGATCTCTGTGCGTGACAGTGTTTTATTAGGCCCTGGGTGATTCCAATTTCTCAATTTGGCTGCTGGTGTATGTGGTGCACTTTGGCAGAATGCACGTTCACTTCCATACAGGCTATATCCTGTCCTTAACGTAAACATAAACCTACTCAGTAGGCCTGCCCCGACGCGAGTCAGACAGGATGATTGGTCTTTCCTTTCCTTCTCAAACTACGTTCAAATTGCATGCTCATCCGCCCAATTTCCAAAATATTCCCAGGGGAGAAACCATCGAACACCCAGTCTTAAAAAGACTCTAACTTCTGAGCTACAGCACCGGGTGTTTTCACTTGCTAGCGACGCCCCTGCTTCACTCTAATGTAATATATATGTAATATATATATATATATATACTGTATATGGATGCATCGATACCACTTCGGATCAACCCGAGCACTGGTGTCAGTGCAGCCCTGATGAATAAATAACATAACAATAACAACATGTACCGATGGTCAGATGCATTTGCCCCGGGATCGTATCCTCCCCAGCATCCCCACCTCCCACCTCCCAGGAAGAGGTACCACCACCAGCATCCCCACCTCCCACCTCCCAGGAAGAGGTACCACCACCAGCATCCCCACCTCCCACCTCCCAGGAAGAGGTACCACCACCAGCATCCCCACCTCCCACCTCCCAGGAAGAGGTACCACCACCAGCATCCCCACCTCCCAACTCCCAGGAGATACCAACACCAGCATCCCCACCTCCCAGCACCCAGGAGGAGGTACCAACAGCAGCATCCCCACCTCCCAGCACCCAGGAGGAGGTACCAACAGCAGACATCCTGCTCAAGGATGCCCGCTGCAGGTGAGGCAGCCCTGCCCACCGTTTCAGCTGGAAGTTAAATCCGCTCGGCTTATCCTGCCCCCC